>JAQIXG010000593.1:0-30012 GCA_034700105.1 Oconnorella tubifera
TGAATTGCAAAAGTTAATTTGTCAGTTTGATGTATTTGAGATTGATTTTTGAGATGCCCAGATATACATAACCAGTACAAAATTTAATCATTATTTTTAAGTAAAGATTGACAAAATTTGTCAAACAGACAAATAGAATGTTCCAGATGAAAGTACTTAATATAGATAATTTTAATATTACATTTGACAAATCTGTAGAAAAGTTGCATAATAAATAAATTGGAATCAACTAAAACTGAAAGAATAATTATAAGAGCAAAGAAACTCTCAATAATCATCAACACTAAACTGAACAAAGCGACTCTTGATAATACTCTTGATAAAACTTTAATCAAACCACTTATAATAAAAACCCACGAAACACAAGAAAATGTTGATCAATCATCAGTCAAATATTTCATCAACAATCACTACAAACTATTCTGTAGTCTTGTATTTAATACAATGTCTTTGTTTTAAATATTTATTTGATGTAGATCTATAATGTGTTTGTGTCAATTCATAGAAAACAAGTGAAATTACATATAATAAAAAAGAAAAGCAAAACTGACCAGTTTTTCTTGCTTTCCTCCTCAACCTGGGAAAACTTTTCCTTGGTTGTTCTGTAGACATCGTCATTGGCAAGAATAGTCAGCTTATTGCCGATTGAGCCAACCACTGACATGCGCTCTCTGCTGCAAATGACATTGCCTCATAATATTAAGCCAGCTCTTACTTATTTCAAAGATTTATAATATAGATTGCATGAAGTGTACGGATGGTATAATGTATATAGATTTTATATGGATTGCATGTTAAATATAGATTGTATACAGATTGCACGTTGTATATAGATAGTACAATGAATATACTGTAGATAGCATGAAGTATAACAGATTGCATAAATAATAGAGATTACATAATGCATATAATGTGTTTAAAGTATACAAATCGTATAATGTATGCATATTGCATAAGGTATATACTGTAGATTGCAAGAAGTGCATAAGGTATATAGATTGCATAAGGTATATCAATTCCATAAGACACAGTAAATGCATACGATATAGATGGCATATAAATTTTGTAAGTACAGATTTTGTACTTATACAGATTACAGAATGTATAGATTTTATAATTATATAGATTACACTTATAAGCATAGATTCGACTTAAATAGATTACATAAAGTAGGAATTTTCTACTTAAAGATTACATTAAGTAAAGACTTTGTAAATATATAGAATGTATAACACATATAGATTGTATAAAAAGATATATAGATTATGGCACTCAGGAATATCCATATTGAACTTATCGAAAACACGATAATTGTGATTCTATTAATGCAAGTCATGTAAAACTATTCACAAAACTTCATCCAACCATCTTGAACTGATTTCCATTTATTAATGTCACCAAGTTTCAACAACGATGAATCAAAAAAGTGAGATTTCTATTTAAACTAATGTTTATAACGTATGACCTGCCACCAAATACTAAAGAATAAAAAGTGTCACTGAATGACATAGTGAGATGTATGAAGTGACAGAAATAAATTTAGCAACAGTTTAGAATAATAACACCCAGGTCAATGCACTAGAATTTAGATTAAATATATTAAAAGAAAGAAAACATACTGAATATTTTCTTAGTTATTCAGAATAACTGACTAAATCAATAAATTAATTTACAAAGGTATAACTTAATAAAAAATCATTTTGTACATCATGAAAAATAAACATTTATCAATAATGTTTATTTACTACAAAATTACCTAAAGAATTGACATTCACTTTAAATCATTTGAATTGATTTAAATAACAGATAAAAAGATAACTTAGTATTAAAATAATGCTAAAATCATCACAAAAAATGTTTATTAAACTGACAATCTATTTCACAAAAAAGATGCCTATTAAATTTACAATCTATTTGGCAATGTCTACTGAGCATACATGTTTCCTTGAGAAACACCACTAGAGAAAAAGAAAAGAAAAACAAAATGATACATTAAGATAATTGAGAAAAGATAAGACGTAGACACAAAGCAAAAACTTAACAGTAAATAATTCATCAATCTTTAAGAGAATTATCAAATAGATCATGATAGTCAATGATACATATCATCAAAAATCATCATAGTCAATTAAGTTTCCAATTTTAAGTTCATAACTTTACACCAAACTAGCCTAACACGCTTCAAATAACAATCAACTAAACAACAAACCCTATTCTAAGTACAAGTTTCTCAAATAAACAACCTTTGTGACACTACGTTCCAAAAAAACAACTTCTTCTCGACATGTCTTTCAATTAATATTGCAATAAAGACTTAAATGTGTACACAGTAAACCTGGTGGCCCAACAGTGCATAGAAATGAGATAGTAACGATTCTAAGTAGGCCTAGTCTAAAGCACTTATAATGCTAATAAGCGTACACATCCTAAATAACTGTCAGCATGGATAACAACTGATTAAAGAACTAAATAAAGAATACTTGGAAATAAATAGGTTTTCTTAATATTTAAACTAGATTAGGGATTATCCTACAGTTATCTGTATTATCTTATATAAAGACTATACATTAATGACATTGTTATATATTATATTAATCAATATCTAACACAGCACAGCTTTCAAAGTAAAATGTTGAATTAATCGCAAAATCTTTTAAAAATTGTACGGAAAATAAACAAAGAATAAAATACAGCGAAATATTGCCCGCTATAAAAAGTGTGCATACCATACTAACAAAATATTTCAAAGTCTATAGAAACATACAAGCAAAACTTTGAATAAACAATCTATATTATACCATAATCAAATTACTTAAAATAATGCCTTCAAATAATTAAACAGCAAACTAATTGCTTGATTTGGTGCAATAAATCTTGCCAAAATAAACTCTGCACACAAAGACAGGTTCAATGACATTCAGTATTAACAAATAAGACCAATTATACCTCTTACTGGACAATTATAAGAAGATCAATTTAAATATGACATCACCATCATCATTATTTCACTCAGTCTACTTATTTCAAAGCAGAAGGTTAGAGCAATAAAATAACTTCTTCAAATTAACACGGATTGACGTCAATTTGTTTCATTCAAGGCACTTCCTGTATAGATGTATAGAGGGGGGGGGTGCCAAATGCCAATAAAATTGATACCAGACAAAATATAATATTTTCATGAAAAACAACCATTTCAAATAAATTGCTTTTTCATGACAAAATTAATATGAATATTCTTTGTATGATATAACTTTAGCGATAAATTTAATTTCATTACATTAAAACATTAAATCATTATTTCACAATCTTATTAAACATAACTTTCAGCTATTGATAAGAAAAATATATTTTACAATTAAGTTGTTGATCAAAAATAAGCAAAAGGACTAGATAGTACACAAATAGCAAACCGGTAGAGAGAGGTATAATTTATAATTATACATATCAATAAACACTTTACTATCTGCATATAAAATGATAGCAGATATATATCATGAAAAAGCAATATATAAAACATTCATAAATACATCAAGAAATGAATGAAATTTAATATTAGTAGAATAAGTGTTACTTCTTGTTGCATTAACGTCACATCAGCACAGAAAATATACCATTTAGTGACAATTATCAACACAGAAAATAGCATTTAATAACAAATATCAACACAGAAAATAGTTCTCACTTACTCACAAATTGTGAAAAAACCATTGAACTTTTATACATTTTGCCCACAAAGCAAAAACCATCACAAAATATGACAAAAATGATAAAATATTAACAGAATGACATCATAATTGTCTTGTTCAATGTCCCCCTACCTTTGAGCGATGCATTCAAAGCTTCCCTTTGAGTCAGTCAGCAATGATGACATGGAAAACTGGAAACATTTTGATTCATTCACAGAAACACCAGGCACAATGATTTCCTGGTAGATACAAAATCAATTAAATCTTTCTTTGATTATAAATATGGATTATTTAATTACAGGGTGTGGCTTAATACAACTAATATCCATAGTAATTATTTATTCTGATTAATATGCAAATTAATATGCAAATTAATATGTTAATTAATGAATAATATGCATATTAATATGTTGATTAATATGATAATTAATATGATTAATCATCTGATCATTTAAAGTTTCATTGAAAATAACAAAAGATAAAGCAGAGAACAGAGAATAGTCAAGATGCTGAATGAATTATTTTGATCTAAATTTTAAGCAACAGAAAGTTATAACGCTTCAAATGACTTGTTCATCTATTCTAAATTATTTTCATTTTATTTACACCGACTGATACAAATAATATATTTACATTAGTCTATGAAGATTAATGTGAAACAATTGGTCTTTTTACTTTCTCATTTTATCAAAACAAAATGTCTTCTTACTACAACATCCATATGACCAGTGTGCCTCATCAATGTCAACACTGCACATGATTAATTAAACATACACACGGCACAATAGCCTACACATTAAGCAATTAAACCCATCATCAATATCGTGTTACATTCCATTTTGTAAACAACAGTAATTTTCAAGATTTTCAAAACTTTAGCATCAAAAAATAAGCACAGTTTCTACTATTTGATAGCCAGATGTAATAACAACTATGCCCCAGTGTTCTGCTACATGAAGTTATTATTCAGTTTGTTCACTCAGCATTTTATCCATAACTATACTTGTTTTCGCGTGTCCTATCATTTAAAATGTTACTTTATCTTTTATACATAACATCTTTGGCCGCGTAAACAACTATATATTCAAAGCCAACGAGTAACACCCAGGTTTTAAAAAATAAATAACAAAATTTTGGAATAGCAATAGTCTATACATATTACTGTCACTGTACAAAGAATAGGCTGTAGCCCAGTTAGTTTGGGCTGAAGTCACTAGTTTTAAATACTGAATTTTAAGTAATTTTCTTTATAACAAATTTTCGTTTCAAAAAAGTAGAAATCTATTTGGTATAGCGGTTAGCATTCCGGATCCGAAACCAAAGGTTGGGAGTTCAAACACTGATGGTGGTAGTCTTTTTTTCTTGCTCTTCTTATAGGGTTAGGGTTTGAGCTAAGGCCATGGTTAGAGTTATGGTTAGGATTAGAATTAGGATTAAGTTATTCGTTACCGTGCTTTTTCATAAATTTCTGATAGAATACCAATAATAATTACACGAACCAAATCAATTTATAATAAATATTATAAAATTATTTGATTGTATCTAAATAAGTGCATATTAATAAAATTCTTATGAAGAATCGTAACGTACCCCTTGATTTCCAATGAATTTAATAGTAGCATTTTCACCCGTTCTTTTCTGAAATGAAAAATGTCCGAATTACCCAAGAGAAAACTTTTCCCCATATGTTTCATGGGCAATAAACTTTAAATAAAATCCTAACAATCACAGACCCTAATCCCTTTCAAATGTAATCATTGAAATTACTCATAATTTAAGCAATCTTTGAAAAAAATCTTATCATTATCTTAAAGTTACTTCTACACACAACATCAAACACACAAATTCATTCGAAACTATCTCGATATCATTAAATAGTTTCCTAAACTCTAACTGAAATTATTATATAACCCCCTCCCCCCTCACTGTCTCCAAATATAATCCAGCAAACTCAGCGAAAAAATTTCTATCATATGTTTTACTTAAAGTTACCCATTTCTTTACACATTTACCCAAAAATCATCCCCCAAATCCCACAAACACACCCCCCTACTGTAAACTAAATCATCCCCACAGAAAAAATAAAAATAACCCCAAACCCCGCGTCTAACGCTAACGCGAACAGTTAACCCACACAACAGCTGTTCGCCGATCGACCCCCTGGACGTCCTACCTTGGCCTTCTGGAGGTCCTCGAGGGCCCTGAGGGCCGCGTCGGTCAGCTTGACTTGGATGACGGACTTGTGGTGATGATTCGTGAGGCTGGTGGAGGAATTCTGGGAGGAAAGATCATATTTTTGTCCCCCCACCAGCTCTACGGAGCCAGCCATCTTCTTCTATGAGATATCACTCTGTCTGTACGTGTGCTAAGCCTGCTGGGTGTATGCGTGGATTGATCGCTTTCTGTATGTATGCATTGATCGGTCTGTATGTTTGTTTGTCGGCTTGTTAAGACGTCAATGAATGTGGTGTACAGTGCGAAACACAAATAGAGGTGGTTATTGTAAGGAATGTAACTTTTTAAAAGTTATATTCACAAGCTTAGGGCCTATTTATATTTAGTAAATTATGTTTTATACAAATTAAATTAATTCATAATTAACGCAATTAATTGTTAAACTAATTGTATCAGTTATAAGCATTATTACAACAAGTGAAATTGTCCAATGTGATTAAAATGCACAAAAGCAATGTCTGGAATTATGCTTGAATTTTATTTTGACTAACTTTATTAAAATTAATGCGATTTAATACGAATTATTAATATCAGATGTTATTTGGGTATACACTGATATTTTCGCTAACTTATTATATTAGATTCGCACTTTAACAACATGAATATATTAAATAAATACAAGTTGAACCGTACTAAGTCATGAAAACTATTTAACTAAGTGATCTTTTAATTACCTAAATGATATTAATATGTTTTTTAAATCATTTTTATAGTGAAGATAATAGTATTGTATTGTATTTCAATGGTTGTTTTATACGAAACACAGCGTACAAGGCCATCCACTTAAACATTATTGTCTAGCCAAAGTTGCCCTTATGCAAATCCTACATAAGTCTCAAATAATGTTTTAATAACCAGAAATTGGAGCTAGAAACAAATCAATAAGATGGCTGTGAGACTGTTGAGTGAAAATATAAATAAAGTAATAATAATGATTAAAAAAATTATGAATAATTATTAATTAACATAAGACAAAGAAAAATTAAATGAAATATATAATTGTAAATATATACATATAATTGTAACAAACTCTAACAGACTGAACCACAGATGATTCAATAATTATTAAAAACAATAGGTACATTAATTTAAGAGCTTATAATTATACACTGTATTAGATAATTATTAGTATAATTGTATTGCCTATAGAACTTCAGTATAATCACTACTATAATAATAATTATTATGAAAAACTTACTTTCGTATCATACTTCTAAATTTTTTTAATAGTTAAAAACTTATATAACTGACGCGGTAATTCTCGATAATATGCTTACTTGTGTCAATTTTTGATCCCTATATAATTTTGTTTTTACAATGCGCAGATTTTTGCTCTAATTAAAGCAAATGCAGTCAAAAATATATGACTTGCAAAAACATAGCTATATTAGGGCTCTTAAGATCAACAAGCTGGTAAGACATCGTTAGATACAAAGATCTGCAAAAGGCAGAACAAATTTAAACTCTAAATCTGGTCTAGACTTTAAGGGTAAATCCGTAATGAATAGAAACAAAATAATTTGATTGTTCATTACGGATTTCATAATATCATTTCTTAATCAACATTATCAACATTCATTAACAACACAGTCATAGACCGATATGAAAGTATGACAGCAAAATTATTCCTTTATTCATAGACTTTTTATAGATAGACTTGCTTTGAGTTACTAAAGTAAATAACAATATCCGACCCTACACATCTTAATGTCAGGGAATTTTAATTTGTTGATGAGGCTGCAAAAAGTACAATGTATTTGCTAAATTGATCCGATACTTGACTTAACTCATAAATCATGATCTTATAGCATATTGAAGTTAACTTAAACCTATCTCATTCTCATACACAATAGACCAAAAATTGGATAATAAGATTTCAAAAAATGCTGACAGGCCTGTCGCTTGACCGCGATGTAAGCATATATCGGAATATGTCATCACAAATTCAAAATTACTTTCAACCCCAATGGGGCCAAAATAAAATATTACTTTTTTTGTACCCCTCTCCCCATTCATAAAACCGTTGCAGTGCCACGGCTCCAGTGTGCACGTGTACACCACATGGGATGGGTACCCTCAGTAAATGAAGTAAAACTTTATTTAAAATATTTAAATTTAAATTATTTAAATTTAAATAAAAAATCAAGGCGTGTCTGTATACATCTGGGCGTGTCTTCCAGCCCCAACAATAAGAATCGATGCAGCCATGTTGATTTCAATATAAGAAATAAAAGAAAAATAAATAAAACTATTTCCGGCAGACGACGAGGGAAAGATGGCGGCGGTGACGGAAGAGACGAAGATAATCTATCACATAGACGACGAGGACACGCCGTACCTCATCAAGCTGCCCGTGTCGGCCGAGCGGGTCACGCTGGGGGACTTCAAGACCGCGCTCAATCGTCCTAATTATAAATTCTTCTTTAAATCCATGGACGATGACTTCGGGTCTGTATGCAGGGGAGGGGGGAGGAGAGGGGATGGGAGGGGAGGGAGGAGGAGGAGGGGAGAGAGGGGGGACTTTGAAAGATTTTAGGATTAATTTGCGGTGAAATTTTTAGGAAATATTGCTTTTGGCAGCTTGTTAGATGATGGAGAATAATGAATACCAACTTTGCTTGAAAAATATACTGAACTTTAACTTGAACTTTTACATAAACTTTTCGTTTTAGTTTTAATTCAAACTGAAACTAATTTAATGCGTTATAATTTATATTATCTTAACGATCAAACATTTGACAAATTGAATGCGTGTATTAGTTATCATTTAAAAATGCTAAATTATCTTTTTTTTGATAGTATTATTATAGTAATCTCTATAATGTTAGTATTATGATTTGATGATGATATATGTGCAGCGTCGTTAAAGAAGAGTTGATTGATGATGAAGCACACTTGCCTTGCTTTAATGGTCGAGTCGTTTCATGGGTCAGTAGTTAGTTACACTCTATAGTAATCACTTCTATTAAATAGTAATCACTTATATTTAATGGTGATAAATTGTACTAAATAGTGATCACTTCTACTAAATATTGATCACTTCTATTAAATAGTGATCACTTCTACTAAATATTAATCAATTTTACTAAATAGTAATCACTTTTATCAGATATCTGGACAGGGGGGTGTGTGAGATTAGATTTTCATAAAATTTGACTTACAATGAAATAAAATAACATCATTAAAATTTAATATATTTCTAATAAAAGAATTTGCTTTCAACAGCATTTTTAAAATGCTATCACCATTTGTGGAGTTTTAATCTGAGATTTAATTCCAATTTGGTCTATTTTTTGTCTTAGTGTTACAGATTGTAAGATAATTGCTGTTTATGACACTTATCATTTTCCGTCACTTTGTTATTTAGCTTGTGACAGCAGAAAGCAGCAATCATTCGTCTGACACACCGACACCGGCACAAAGTGGCAGCACTGGGGACGTGAAGAGTGGTAACACTGACAGTACAAAGGAAAGAGTAGGAGGCATAGGAAACAGCAGACCTCCTTCTTTTCAGTAGGATTAGTTTTTGAGCTTTGTGTGTGGGTAAAGTGATGAGTGATTGAATTAATCTATGCATAAGTGATTTAGTGATTGTGTAAGTCTGTATGTTTGTCTCTTCATCACTCTGTTTGTCTGTCAGTTTGACTGTTTGTCAGTCTATCAGTCAGTTGAATGATTTAATAGTCTGTCAGTAAATATTAAATAAATGCGGTTTTGAACGACAGATCTGTTAGAGTTTATTTTTTTGTTTAAGTTTTATGTAAATTTATTATTTTAACTTTTCTTGTTCTCTGTTATTCTTCTAAAGTTGCTCTAGTTTATCGACTTATAACTTGTCATACAATTGAGTGTTAAACTGAATAAATTATCATGTGCCATTTTTATCTGACCTTAATCTAGATCTAATTGTATGCTTTTATTATCATTATTGTTATCATTGTTATCATTATAATCATTGCTGATATCATTATTTTTATTATCATTATCATTATTATTATTATTTTTGTCATCATTATTATAATTATTATCACAATTGTTATTATTATGATTATTATACTGATTCTATTGTTTGTTATCAGTCCGGCGTCTTCCACTACAGATCAGGACAGTAACACTTATGATTTGTGTACAGATACTGAGTCTCTGCTTAATTCTAGAAGAGGTGAAGTTTTTACGCTAAAAAGTCTATTTAATAAGTCTGTAGCAGATGAATGAAATAATATGTTCAAGTGTGCAGCAAGTTGATAGGTTATTATTGTCCGAGCGTGGTAGCTCAGTTGATAGAGTGTCCGGCGGGTGGTGGGTTCAAATCTAGGTTGGGTCAATACTTGAAAATTATCAATTCAAATTTTATTCACAAAATATGAAGTAAATATTAATATATATAAAAAATATTAATGCTACCGCGTGACACCGTGTTGGCCAGGTGTTTCATCAGACAGGGGGTTGTGTTATGCGTGTAACTGATCCGGCTTTCTTATGGCGCCCATGCATTGACAGCCACACTAGCACAATGTCTGTATTTCGTATAGGCCTTCATGTACTTTACATCTTGTAATAACTATGCGGTTGTCATGTTATATTAAACGATTGTATTTGTATAAGATGTACAGGATTTGAATCTGGGATTGAAGTGTCTTAATGACTTTACCTCGAATCTTAGATTTTTTATCGTAATGTTCTTTTTTAAAGTAGTACTTTTAAGCTTTATATAATATTGGCACCATCTTTGGTTTTGTTCTGATCGAATATTGATACTGTAGAATTAAGGCATTTTGTGCTACTAAATGTTATTAAATATGTGCTGACGAGACGTTAATTAGCTTAGAAACGAATTTGAATTAATTGTATAAAATGAATCATATTTATTTTTTTTCATGCGGATTGTTTTGTACATAAATTAGTTTTTGTTGATTTGTTGTGTAGGTGGCACAGGTCACGGAGGTCATGGAGGTCACAGTAGACGCGACAGACCAACGCGACATAGACCTAATCATCACGCGTATGATGCGTCATCGTCTGTCATGGGCAGTGACCTTGACTCTGTCAGTATGATCGACACTGACGACACTCGCAGTCGGTAATGTCACAGTTTCTGAGTGTCAGATTTTATTATTTCTTGCTGCCATGTTCTTTTATGGTGTTATGTTTTCTATGTGTTATAATACAGTATCTGGATATCATATTTCTTCACGCCATATAGTGTTGATGATGTATTGTCTTGGTGCCATATTTGCTTGATGTCACTTGACCCCAAATCTTAAATTATTTGACAATGTTTTAGGTTTTCCAGTGTGACAGGTACAACGAGCCAGTCATCTATGTATGGAAGAAACAGATCTAAGAAGTTCACGCACAAGAGAATGCCACCTATCAGTCAGGTTTGTTGTTTTTTTTAACACTTTTTTAATCATCACTACGCGACAGACTCGAATGAATCCAACATTATATAGTACAAGGTTATACGGAAAAGAATTAGCGCGTTATAAACATTCATATATTGAAAACAATGTCATCAAATGTTAATCATAATACAGTTATGGATTGCGTAGCAATATATGACTGATGCGCGTCGAACAGTTTAAATATTGAAAATTGACAAAAGGAGAGAAAAGTGAGTGATATAAAAATATTTAACGTTCATTAAAAAAATGTTAATTTCTTTTCGCTCTATTTAATAATCAAATTTAGCGTTTTGTTACAATTACTGGGGAAGTTGTAGGGGGGAGCCCCTCCTCTGCCCCCCCTCTTCGAAGTCTTTAAAATTGAGGGGTTTTTTAATTTGTGATTTGGTAAATTGATTTGCAATACTCGGCATAAAATTGATATTCAATTCATCCCTAATATAGTGCGTTTTATACATTTTATACATTTAATACATTTAATTTAATTTCATGTACTTTTTATTTTTGTTGCAGGCATCTTCATTCAGTAGTATAACTGATTCGACTATGTCTCTTAATATCGTCACTGTAACGCTAAACATGGGTACGTTATCTCTTCTGTTGATTATTAGATTAATTTTATTAATTAAATTTAATAACAGATAATATTTAGAGAACAGATAAATGTATTATTTGCAGATTGTAGTAATGATTATTGTTGAGTCGTCTAATTGCTCTGAGAGTTTTTATATGAAAAGTTATATTTATTATCACGGATAAAATTGTGCCTATATTATTTTTATTATATTTTTACCCGTCATTTCGATTTTAATTAAACATTTAAAACAATAAAGAAGTAAAGAAGAAGAAAAAGAAGAGAAAATAGATGGAATTGTTGTTAATTTAAAGATGCATTAAGTTTGTTTGACAATATATTTAATAGATATTTTATTAAATTTGTTTTTTGTGTTTTTAGACACTGTTAATTTTTTGGGCATCAGTATTGTGGGCCAGACAAACAAGGGGGGTGATGGGGGCATATATGTGGGATCTATAATGAAGGGGTAAGTAAAGTGTGCCGACTACTTACATTTTTGTACCATGAGAGATTATTTTGATAAATGTTTTCAACTTAAAATCCTAAATAATCATATGATTTATTTATACTAGTTTCATATTAACATACTTTTATTCATTTCTTTATTTGTATATTGGTGTTGTAGCTTTAGAATTTTGTCTTTCTCATTTTAAAAGTAAATTTCTCATTGCTTTTTTTTGTAATTGATTTTGTGATGCAGTTAAATGTAGAAAAGCAGCAAGATTATCATTTCTTTGTGTGTTGCTATACCTGATTGCTTTTGACAGAAAGTTTTGATGGACAGTTACTCTATATAATTAATGTACTTTGTTAGATGAGTCCAGTGTTCATTCATCAGTTTTAACACACAGAGCATTGCATATTAACATTTGATGCTAAGCATTAATGGCATAATACAAGTAATTAGCTTTAACTAGGTTTTTTGTGCTGATGTGACATTAGATCGGAAGTGAATGATGTTATTTCAGAGGTGCAGTAGCCCAGGATGGCAGGATAGAGCCGGGTGATATGATACTAGAGGTGAATGGACTGAGCTTTGAAGATATGTCTAATGATGAAGCTGTCAAGACTTTAAGATCAGCTGCTCAGAGACCTGGGTAAGTGTCTGTGTGTGTGCGCGCGCGTGCGTGCGTGTGCTCTCTCTCTCTCTCTCTCTCTCTCTCTCTCTCTCTCTCTCTCTCACACACGAGATCAATTTTTAATTATTTTAGAATAATTCCAAAATAAATTATATTATATTATAAATTTTTTGTTCATTGTTTAGCCCCGTAACACTTGTAGTAGCGAAATGTTGGGACCCTGCCCCCAAGGGCTATTTGATGGCCCCCCGTCAAGAGCCAGTGCGCCCCATTGATCCCTCTGCGTGGGTGGCACACACTGAGGCAGTCCAGGCCCTGTATGGTAGGCATGGGCCGCCTCCTTCAGTCATCGGGCTGCCAACTGGGCCACAGGGGTCCATCATGGCTTCTATCCCTGAGTCTGGCTGTAAGTATGATACTGTTATATAAATTTATATTTAAGTTCTATATCATGTGAATAAATGTCAAATTAATGTCAATTTTCAGAATTACGTGTTTTATTTGTAGAGCACTGGATTAAGACACAACTGGCCCGGGCTTGATTTCCGTAAATGCTCATTATATTGCTATTTTGCTGCACCCTTTAGAATTAACGCTTAAATTGCATTTACATCCGAAACTTCTTTTGTATGATACAGTACTCCTGATTGTAAGCTTTTTTCTCTTTCTTTCACCGTGAAGTCATTCTATTACTTCTGTCATTTTTATTCATATTTTTTATTACTTTTAAGTAATTTTTATAATTGTTTTTTTATTAATTCTGTAGTTTATATAATTTTTTCTATTACTCTTTTAATCTTTGTAATGTTTCATGTCCTATAATAGTTTTTTGTATTCCTTGCAGTAGATATTGGAACAAATTACTCTTCTGTTACTTCAAGCGCTACACTCAACTCATCTAAAAGTAGGATAACTATTTTATGCTTAAAATTTACATCCATGATTTATAATTCGACTTGATATTTATTTGGTATGTCATTTTTTGTAGTATTCAGTTATAATTGAGAAAGCATTGTTTATATTTTGACAATAATGTTTTAATAGTAACCTTATGATATAATTGTAGAAATCTACTGAAATATATTGGCTATTTCAATCTCATTTATAGTCAAGGTGTTAGAATATTGTTTGTTCTAGGATAAATATTTAAATTGTTTGTTTTGATTACTTAGAATTTAACTGATTTTACTCGTAGATTTATTGTTTAATATTTAATTTCAAATGTTTGTTTTATAAGTATTGAATTTCATTTCAAGATCTGTAGATGCAAGTGCCTTTGTCACATGTATTTATTTATCAGTATTTGATTGTTTTTATACTGGATGTATATTTTATACATATTCAGTTATTTTAACTCACTCATTTAATACGAAATGATTTGAAATGGTTTTTGCGTTTTGATTGGTTGTCAGGTTTTGATCATGTGCCTCTAACTGTCCACTCAGACGCGATGTCTATTGTTCGAACGATGGCTCAGCCAGAGTCAGGCCTAGAGATAAGAGATAGGCTGTGGCTAAAGATTACTATACCCAATGCTTTCATAGGTACAGCGTTAGACTTTGGATTAAAAAACATTTAAAACATCGTATTTGCTTGCGTCGTCATTTCTAAAGAAATATTATTTATTGATAGGAGTTATTGCTTTTATCATAAGATTTCAATAACAATGTGTCACAAAATAAATTCTTTGTGCTGATATGACATTATGTTAGATACAAACTGTTAATCCATAATTCATAAGTTAATTCATACTGAAGGTTGTCTTGATTAAGTTGAGCAACAGTATCTTTTAATTGTAGATAGACTGTTTACTGAATTTAATGAAAGTGTATTAAATTAAAGACATATATTGAAATATTTATTTAGAAATCTAATTTCGGCTGATGTTTATGTTTCAGGTTCAGATCTAGTCAGTTGGTTATGTTCCCACGTGGAAGGTTTTGTCGACAGACGTGATGCGAAGAAGTACGCGTGTAGTTTACTTAAAAATGGCTACATACGTCATACAGTCAATAAACTTTCTTTCTCTGAACAGTGCTACTACACAATAGCAGACATCTGTGTGTTGGGTTAGCAAAATCAAACGTCTTTTTTATCATTCGAAGTTTATTATTTGCTGTAAGATACTGAAATATTTGTTAGTTTCACGCTTTTAATCTGTAATTTTAGTTCTTCGTGTAAACTTATTTGTAAATGTAGAAATTTTAGCAGCGTGTTATTGCATTTAAGAATTTAAAAAATTTCATTTACCGCTATTTATTTCAAACTTTCTGTCAATCAGGAATGAATGGTCTCTCATTGGACGATGTAGACTCCGTCTCTGACATGGAGCCAATGGAAACGAGGCTTTATGATACACTAGGCCCGCCCACAATCCCTCCCTGGACCAATCAGTACACGACTAAGCCCTATACCCCTCCTTATCTACAGGGTGGGACGCCGTTAAACTACACACCTCCCGCCCCGTATAACTTTATAAACGATGCAATGAGTCTGGATAGTATATTAATTGCTAATGGAGCGGATACAGTTAAAAGTAGCTCAGGTTTGATGCAGAAATTATCTTTTTTATAAAATAAGTTTGAGATGAAGGTACTTGATTATAAGGATTTTGTTCTCTATTAAGTTGATAACTCTTGCATTTTTGTGATGATCAAATATTAATGATTTTAATTGAATTGTAATACAATTTAAAGATTGTTTGTTATTAAATTTTAATGGCTGCTTTTATAATGAGATTCAAGCAATTTGCGGATAGATAATAAATTTAAATCAATAAATCAAGCGATTGAATTGCCACTATTTTGCTCTAGATGATTTAATGTTGTTATACGTTACAGTATTACGTTTATTATTTTACTATTCTGCTGCATATTATTGCATCACTAAGAGATAATTATTCGCTGATCACTTGGTTTCTTTCCATCAGTGATCTCATCTTTGATTTTGTCTTTCTGTGAATAAACACTGTTGTTTATCAAAAAGTATTCTTTACCATCTTTACACTTCAGGTGATAGCATGGAATCTGGCCACAGTCAAGTTCGTAACGCTCGAGGCTCTAACAATAGTGCTAACAATAGCGCTAACAATGGAGCTAACAATGGCGCCATTCCTTGTAGTCCCAACGAGAGCTCGCTAAAGATAACGAGTCCTCTACGACAGCCACCATCAGCTCTTCTGTCACCTTCCTCTCACTCGACACCATCAGCGCTGCCAATCAAAGAGAACGCGGCGGGAGATAGCGAGCAAGCAATTGCTGTTGCGTTGTAATCAGTGTCGTTGTTTATACGGTACTGTCTCTGGTTTATTTACTGTTGGCTTAGTGGGAGCTGTTTATTATTTAGTTTAAGTTGAGTATTACTGTTGGGGTGTTTATACACCCCAGGTTGACTGAATACGCCCCATGCCCATTCAAAGTGTGCCCCATGCAAAAGCTGAAATTATTTTTTACCAAGTTTTTCACATAAGGTTAATTAGGGATTGACTATTAGATGTCAAAATAGCACAAGAATTAATTTAAGTTAGGCGAGATTGAGGTGTGATAACCCTAGGTTGGAGCGTGGTTATAATACTTTATTCACAGAGTGTTTTAAGATAATCACGAGACAGAGAATAGCAAGAAGTATTGTATTGTAGCAATGTTCATCATGACTGTAATTTGTTAAGTACTTTATTCCAACTATAGAGCGTAATATGTGCTGTATTAACAGTAGTTGCACAGTAGTTTATGCTGTTTGTCGATGTTTAGGTATGTTCTTGAGTTGAAAGTTCTACACAAGTGCCAAATCATATCAGAGTAACCTGCTTGAAGTTCAACGCTTTTAATTAACCTGATATCATTTAGATTAATTAGCTTAATGGTTTTAATATTTCCAGCAGTAGTATCGCTTCAGTTTCACTTGTGTGAATATTGTTAGATTAGAGATTAATTAATTACTGTTATCTCGTAATTAGTCATTGTAATTGATTTTAGAATTATTTATTAGTTTTAATTAAAGAGAATTTATATTTGCTGCGAATTTAAGAAGCTAGATTGTAACATACTTTAAGATAAATAGTACTCATTTCAAACTTTTTAACAAAACTTTATTATTAATATCTATTAGTCGTTTGTGTTATTTGATATGAATGATATTTTAAGGATATAAATCAATGGAGATGATTTATTAAGCTGCAGATATTTTATATGAAGTGAAGATTTAATTTTTAAATTAATAACATACAATGTTATCTTCTTCAAGCAGACAAAATGAGCAAGGATTTGCTTTTACAAGTTTTAATCTAAGTGTGGTATGTGGTCTTGCTTTTTGATGAAATCTTTAGTCTTATGCTGCTTTTTGTTGCATCAGTTTTACTCTTAATTCTTAATTGACTTGTTTAGTATTTATAACGCTTCATTTACGATGACTTAACTTTTATATACTGTAACTTCTAGTTGAGTCGTGACTTCTTGTAGTAATGTGCTCTTAATATATAACACGCATTTTGTCCATTTTGTAATACTGAACTGAAACTTTCACTCGTACAGCAATTGATATAAACCGGTTGCATATTATTTCTTAAATTCTCTGAAATATATCGATTGAATTACTGTATATAAAGTAAAAGAATTATAATGTACTTTCTAATAATAATATGTATGTATAAGAGAACTATTTTAATTATGATTTTTTACAGTATAAGATACTTTATATTAATATTGTATTAACATATAATCTCAATAGATATTAGTATTCTATGTTGTATATTGTAATCTTCATTAATGCTATATTACTAATAGTATTTATCTGTAGTTCCTTCTGATCATGAATAATTTATTAAATACTGTGTAGTAGCATGAAATTTCTTTTTTATACATAACATTATTACAATGTGAACAGTAATTTAATAGAATGTCTTTATAAGTCTTATTAAATTATTTTAATAATCATTTGAATAATTATTTCTTACAAAATCAAAGCTCCTTGATGAAGTGATATTGCACTGTTAGGTCAAAGGTTCGATTCCTGTGATAGCACTATATATCACTATCGCTAACTTGCTGCACCCTTTAATACCACGCTGTAATTTTGGTTGCAATGTTTGAATCATGGTTCATGTAACACTGTAACTTAAACATTAGGCCTACACAAATAAATTGAAATTTAACGTCCGCATACACGTTAAAAGTGACTATTTAAGTGACCATGCAGTATTTTATGTCATCATTGACACACTGTCTCATTGCCTGCATAGACTTTGTTGATATTAATGCTCTCTTGTGTAAACTCTAATTTCGTGTCGATTCCGTGTCAAATTAATTTGTGTCAATGAATTTATCGCATTTAAATACTGTATTGCCTTTCTGTACATAAATATTGTGTCTAGCTTATTAAATTGTAGCTATTTCTACGTGTTTTTATAACTACTAGACCTATCTATTTTACAAATCTGTGTATATATAATCATACTTTAGTTAAATTGCATAATGTTAAATTATATACTTCTCTATCAGTATTCTGATTGATCCATACAGAATAAAACCAATAAACTGTTTTGTTAAAATTTGGATTAAAACTTCATTTCTACATCAAATTCTTACATTGAACATTTTCACTTCTGTTTTCACATAGAATTATAAAAAGATTTAATCATTTTAAAACAGAATGATTGCTTTTACTATCGCACTTCTAGCCAAATATTGCATGAAAAGTATCATTGAGAAATTTGAGCCAAAGTTTTTATTTTCAAATATATGTGTTGCGAGTAACAATAAAATTAAGATAAACAAATACAGTAGATGGAGTTATTACTATTACTAACAAAACATTAAACAACAATGTGCCATAGGAAAAGTAGGAATGCTTATATTGAAGAATCAATGCTTTCAAGAGTAATTTCACAGAACGGCTGTGTAATCCTAGAGCATCTAGCAAAATAGCATATTTACAAAATATACTCTGCATTTTTTAACTTTAATGTTATAAAATAAGGCACATTCAAAAAATATAATTTTCCAACTCATTTACTACACTATTAATAGCAAAAGCTTAAATAGTAGATATAATAACTAACAATTATATAATGTAGAATAATTAACAAATGCATTGATAATAAATTGATACATTTAAAGAATCATTGTATCGCATCATCCTGACAATATGAAGAATGTTTTAAACGTAAACAAGAAAACGTAACAAAGTTAAACATTTAAATACAAGGCACAGAACTATATAAGAGTATTAACCCGCGCTAATTATGTATTTCTGATATGAGCAAACTGAATACAAGAATATTGTGTATTAAAGCCCCATTTCAAACAGTGATCTTTCTTATTTGACTATCTCGGCGTTGCACTTGCGGACAGTCTCATATAACTTTTACAGTGGTGTCAAGACTCACAAAGATAAATGTCTGAACAGAAAGTCAGAGGTACTATGACACAGTCTCAGGGACAGACAATGAGACAGTCAAAGAGATAATAAAAATCATGATTGTAGCAGGTCACACTTGAAAGATTAAGAGAGTCATTAAGAGGTTAAAAAGACAGCAGCTAGACATTGAGACTTTAAAAGGTCATAGAAATACAGTAAGAATTAATGAGAAAATGTAACCAAGATGCAGTGGCAGAGACAGTCGCATAGTCTGACTGAAAGATCTCACAAATGTTAATGGGACTTGACTAAAGATTCAGCTGGTCTTAAAGAAAGCCATCAAGTCTTCTACATCATCCTTAGACCCAAGAAACACAGGAGTCCTCTGATGGATGGACTTGGGCTGAATGTCAAGTATTGGCATAGTGCCAGTAGTAGCCAGACCACCTGCCTGCTCCATGATGTACGCCATTGGGATACATTCGTATAACAGTCTCAACTAAAAAACAATCAGTATGAAAAGAACAATATACAAATAATATTTATTGTTATAATATCTACGATTGAATTTTTTCACTGCTTAAAGTAAAAACATTAATCTTTATATTACTTGACTTTATTAATTAAGCATTTAGTTGATAAAAAATGCATTTCTTTATTTTGTATCGGTATTTTGTAATAATATTGTATAAAAATACTTTGTTTCTGTACTTTGAAATACTGTTCTTACTTCATACTTAAATTTGACGCTGCGTTCTCCGGCAAGCATGTAAGATCTTACCTTGCCATCAGGAGCATCCTTAGTTGCTGGGTAGGCAAATATTCCGCCATATTTAAGAGTGCGATGGACATCAGCCACCATAGAACCAACATACCGAGCACCATAGGGCGCTTTACCACTCTACCGACAACAAAAAAACTATCTTAATTGCATTATACGCTCTGAATGGTTATTATGAATTAACTGTATTTCTTATTTTGTTGTCGATTAAATACGATAAAAAATCTGTAGAATATCTTTTCATTTGAAGTCTAAAACTGCAGCCAGATTGCAGCCAGATTAAACTACAATATTAAAATAAATTAATTTTTTTAATAAATAATTAAATTGTTATTAAAATTGAAAGTTTAGGTACCTTAGGATACTTGAGACTGTCAATGTACTTGCGCACAGGATCCAACCAAGTACTTGAGTATCCCTCGTTGATCGAGTAGATCTTGCCTCGTGGTTTTATCTTCATATTGCGATCAATCAGTAGGAACTCACCAATAGACTGCAACACACACAATCAAAGTCAAATAATTTCATCAAAAAGTGAAAAATTCGTATGTTTCATCTTCTAGTCAAAGTCATCATGCACATTAAATACAAAAACAGTCTACTTATACATGTACCTATTAAAAATTTCAACTAAATTCAAAATTCGAGACAAGCATAAATAAGAAAATACTTGACTATTAATACAAAACTAAAGGCAAAAAATGCAAAGTCAGATAAATACACTTATAAATAATATAAAACTAACAAGTTTAAAACAATTTTAGACAAAGTGTTAAAATAAAAAATGACTATCTTACAGGATCAAGCATGAAACTGTTGACACCAGTTCCTACAGAGAGAACAATCATCGTAGCAGAGCCGTACAGAGCGTAGCCAGCCGCTACAACCTTACGACCCGGTTGCAAGCCATCCTTAATCGTAGCAGGGCCATCACTGATCTATCAAATCATTAAAAATCTACGTAAATTATTACATAGGAATTAATAATCACATTTCACAAACATCTATTTGTGCAATCAGAAAGATTTTTATAATATAAAATCAATTTCAAAGTCCCATTATAATGATATTTAGCAAGAAAATCAAATAGTACATCTAAAAAGGTTTTAAATACTTGAGTGTCGGAAATATATTAATAATACCATTTAAGTATGTTAATAACATTGACTCATACAAGATACCATTCAAAATACTTTCAAGACTGTCATGAAAGATTAACAAAAAGGCTATTGATGATACAAACCTTTTTGTAGATGCAAAAAATAGTTCCAATTGAAACGAGACAGTCAATGTTAGACGAACCATCCAGTGGATCAAAACAGACAATGTATTTACCCTGTAATGTATTTACAAAACAGACAATGTATTTACCCTGTAATGTATTTACAAAACAGACAATGTATTTACCCTGTAATGTATTTACAAACAGACAATGTAATTACCCTGTAATGTATTTACAAAACAGACAATGTATTTACCCTGTAATGTATTTATAAAACAAGACATTATTTACTCTGTAATGTACACGGTGGAGCATAATTAAAGGAGCCAACTTTATTCTTTAATAACTATGGATTACTTAGTCATTTATTCCAAATTTTACACACATACTTCAGCACCAATTCTACAACGTTCTGGCAATTTGTATGACATTCGACCAAGAGACTTCAAAGATACGAGTAATTTAAATTTGGTTACAAAAAATCACATCAACTAAGCTGGCGAAAACATTAGACCGTGAATACTTCGTTAGTGGTGTTTATTCTGCAGTGATAATTGTGTTGCCAGTAGCTACCAGATAAACAAATCAAGAGTACATTACAAATTATTGTTAAGGATAATAATACCACAAAGTTTCATTATGATTGCTGGTCGACCGCTGGTCATTGTGAGACAGTTCAAATGGTGTGTTCAAACTGACTGCTGTTTGCGCGAACACAAACAAGCAATCCGTTTCGCCACTGTTCTTCCTCCGTGAAAGCGATTTTGTGAACAACATTACTGTAAACACATCGAGTGAGCGTGTGTTATTATGACAACACTGCATTAAATGGCGGAGTCTTTTCACAAAAAGCGACACGACGTTATGATTCTAACGTTTTCGCCAGCTTGGTTGACGCGATTTTTAGTAACCAAATTTAAATTACTAGTATCTTTGAAGTCTCTTGGTCGAATGTCATAAAAATTGTCAGAACGTTGTAAAATTGGTGCTGAAGTATGTGTGTAAAATTTGGAATAAATTGCTTTAAATAATCTATAGTTATTAAAGAATAAAGTTGGCTCCTTTAATTATGCTCCACCCTGTATTTACAAAACAAACAATGTATTTACCCTGAAATATACTAGTCAACCGTTATGTTATTTAGATTTAATCTTTATTAGTAATTCTTTGTAATTAATTAGTAAGTATAAATTTAAAAAATCAAACACTAAACTAGATTTGTAATGCAGTAAAAATGAAAGAAGATTAAATAAAATCTTCCGTTTAATGTAAACTGAACATGCAAGGCAAGAAATTATATTATTATATTATTATGATATTATTTTATGAAATAATAACGTTCCATCAATTACTCAATCAACAATCCAGTAATCACTCAATTAATCAATCATTCAATCATTCAATACATTTAATATTCTCATTATCACGACAAAACTATATGCCATTTAAAAACTTGTAAAGAAAATTGAAAGTATTCTTCAATTCAAGATTCACAAACAAATCACCACAACAATAAATGCAACAGGTTATCAAAAAATCTACTCTTATACAATTAATACACAAAGTGCAAAAACAACGCTTGTAAGTCTTAAACCTGTTTCTCTACATCCACTTCAATAGCGTTTTCATTCTCCTCAGAGATCATCAGACAGGTAGAGAAAGAGGATCTAAGCATGTTGATGAAGAGATCGTTAGCTAGCACATCCAACTTCTTCACCTCCTCTCCTTGAACATTGGTATTGCCAACAATACCAAACCTAACAGGACGTTATTCAGTAAGTTAGGACTTTCAAATCAGTTGTACGTTTTGATTAAAGACTGATTGCATAGAAAGACTAGATGGGCTTTAAATGACTACATATAAATCACATTAATTTAAATTATTCTCAACTTATATAATTTGTAAGTTTTGCTATAAATTGTAAGAATTTATATCAAATATTAGGTATTTAAATAAAATGTATTGATTGATATATTGATGAAATTACTCATTAAACTTAGAAAAGAATATGTCCAATCATTATTATGTCATATGAATAAATAGCAGATACGTTTTTTGGTGACTCATCTCTTGAAAAAAGGCATCATCAGTAGAACAGTGTTAAACATCCATGGATTAAATAGCCATTAATGTACAATACACATGTACTTCATATGTGTATTGTACTTAAAAGTACAATAAGCATAGTTAAATTCATGATAGTATTATAATGAATTTAAAGTTAAAATTAAATAATAAATTAATAGAAAATCTTTAAAAAAGTGTCACCAAGAATTTACAAAATTAATGTCAATGAAGATAAACAAAAACAGATGATATATAACCTACTATATACTGAAACATATATGCTATATTCCAGTTTAAGTAGTAACATGTATAAAGAAATTTTCCATTGCATTTAAAAAATGGTTCTTTTGCACATTGTTTATCAAATTAGAATTTTATAAACTTGTGTTAATATCATACTTCAGTTGAAACAGAAAAATAACAAGACCTACAGAAGTAATTAAATGCATCAGCTGTGCAATGCAATTAAGTTACAAAGCAGATATGACCTCTAGTTTAGTTTGCATCACAAAGTCCAAATTAATACACGTACACACAGAATAACTAGCTTATAATAACTTAGCGGTCACCAAAGGACATTATATATATAATTTATACTCAAATATTATATAAATTATCTCATAAACTCAGTTATAATAATAAGTCATTAAATGATTTATGATTTGCAATAAACAAATCTTGCATGTCAAGTTTCAAATTAACAGATTCTCTAACATTCAATTCTCTTTGGTCCCAAACCTTCGCCTAATATTTAGTTAAACTGTAGTATTACAAAAAACTAATTGATATATTAGCCCTAAGAAAGAACAGTGATTTTGTGAATGTAACAACACAATAATTGATTCGTTCATTAACATTAGCATAATAGAACTATTTAGTAATATTACAGTGATTAAATTACATAACTTAACATTTAATCATCTATAAGCAATCACAAAAATGAAGAATAAACACCATGGATTCCTGACTCGCAATACCGTATTTTAAATATTTTCATACTGACACAACGATTTCAAGTATCAGATTGATTTGGCAGTCATCACTAATGGCCAGTTGTCAATTATTGAAACCAATGTATTATATACTCATAAAAAAATATTGTACATTATACAGTATTACATTACTTAGTAAAATATAATAGCGATAAAGTCCTGATGTTACAGTTTCTACGATATACTGTTATACCATACGCAAGTATCAAATATATTTAATCAAGAAACGCAACAGTCGATGAATAGAAATTATTCCGTATTCACTTCTTAAGGATCAATTAAATGTCACACTAGATTTCAGAATCTCAAACAATTAACACTGATTTCAGATAGTAATACAACAAAAATATTATAGACCCTACGTAAGCATTACAGAAAATATCATTCGCGATTAAGAAAAATAATAAGACTTAAATTGTTAATGTAACCCGTTAATATGAACATAAACATGAAAATGTTAGTAGTTAAAAACATCACTCAATTCATGTGTATCTCTCTTAACAAAAATTACTTCCATTAATATGTCAATTACAATACTACCGCTAACTAGCGTAACTGCTTTCTATACTCTCCATAACTTATTTAGCTTACTTTTAATTACTTCTTATTTAAATATCTTTAACTTATAAAGCTACATACAAATTTAAAAAATCTTTATACAGATAGTGATTAAAAATTGAAATAACATGTACCATATATATTACACAGCAATAATTTAATTCATATATAATAAAAACAATTAAGTAAAGCAATAAATAGTAATATATCCTATATGTTGTTACTCACAGTTGAACGATGCCGGCTCGTCGGACGGCGCTTGAGATGGCTTTGACGGCCGTCAGGATGGCTGTCATCAGCTGGGTCAGGTCCCCCGTGGCGCTTGGATACTTCCTCTGTTCGGCCAGAAGGAACCGTGTCAGTGTCATACAGTCCGTGTCAATAGATGCCATTCTACCGACCGTGTGACACACTAATTACTAATTAATGTATTAATTAGTTAATTAATTAAGTTATAAATAAAATATTATTAATTATAAATTAATTACACGTCGATCGCAAATCTATTTAAACTTCACCCGTCGTTAAAAGCAGAAATACAAGTTATTTTATTATATAATAGACCTAGGCCTACTTTTAAAGTTTAATCTCATAGAGGACAGTTTCCTAACTATTTAGGAGAATTTTCCTCAAATTCTGGCACAAGTTTATTGACTTATTTTGATTTATATTAACTTTGATACAAACTCAGTCATAAGCATAGGCTAATGATAGTAATTTTATTCCTATAGACCTCGTGAGTGTTCTGTTAGATGAAAATAAGTTTTATAGATCTAACAATGCTTAAAAGTTGTATGTCTGGGGGTGATCGCAATTATCGTATCCCTAAAGTTGTTATATCCGGAGACCGGTGGACTAAAAGGAATGCAGCTTTATGTCAGGGTAAGACAATTCAGAGTGATATTGTGTCCATAAGTTACTGAATTTATGAAGAACAAATTCAGCTATAACATTATGTTTGAAAATATATTGACCCGTTTAATTTGTGAAGCAATAAGACGAAAAGGCCACTAACAAATAGATAAGTTGAGCCTCTATGCTAGTGTGATGTTCTTTAACAGTCCGAATTCTAATGTCAAAACTTTAGAATAATCCTAACCAATTATAATCCATAAATTTCAATAACTATTATTAGAACAGCTATTTTTAGACGTGTTATGTCTAGAAACTGTGCCAATTCAATTAGAGAATGGTGATATGCCATCCTGTTAATAATGGCAACTTATAAAACAAACGTCTATCGATTAAAAATGTATTTTAATCAAAATCGACAGCTGCATAAGAAAAATATCATGATAAAGACAAATTTATACAGGAATAAAAGATCAGTTCAGGTAGATTATTAAATAAAAAATTCAGAAGAACTCGATTTCTTCTCTTGCAAATCATAACAAAAACCTATAATAGTATTTTCTGCACTGCAATTTAGTTTGTAACTTAATGTCACATCAGCACAAGGGCTAGTTGGTGACATGATAAGACCAGGGTGTGATGAATTCAAGTGATGAAAGCACACGAGTCTAAAAGAGGTCTACAAAATGATAGCTTTCAAGGGTGGCCTGACAAAATGGTACAGGACAAAATGGTATGGATAAAAAAGTATTAGGGTTAGGTTTAAGATTTTAGGGTTATGCTTAAATTTAGGTAATAGTAATAACAATAAAATGTTGCAAAAATAAAAATATTGAAAATGTCTTGTATTTTGTACTGTATTTTGTCCGTACCATTTTGTCCTGTACCATTTTGTCCCAGTACCCTTTCAAGAGAGTTCTGAATCGAATATATTTGAGGTTAAACGATAATCATGAATTAGTAATGAAGATATAGAGGAAGACTCAGATATTACTGATAAAATAACTAGAGCAGTCTCTATATGATATCAAACTATAAATCTGAAAATATTGAACTTTAGTGAAGATAAAAATTTAATCTAGAGCCAACATTTTAACTTGATCTTAAAAAGATGATATAATTTGATCATTTGCTCTATGATCAAATATCAAGAAAACATACCAGTAGAGTTTATACTTTAAAAGGCACGTAATAAATTATCTACTTAGTAAATATTATCTAACTATCTCTAAAGAATGCAATTAACTACACACATAGTGCAATACACGTTTTAAAATCTCTAAAATTACATTAATATTAAATAATGTTGCTCTATAACGAATATTACAAAAAATATTAAAGCCTTGATATGATTAATTACACTGTTTAGAAAGATATTGTTCAATTGGCTGTAATAACAGAGATGCAAATACAGAGCATAAACATTGGTACGCTTAGATTTCAACTAAATTATCAACTGTAACAAAATAAAGTGGTAACTTTTTATTCAATAAATATAACATTGTAACAGTGCATAAATTAGCCAGTCAAGATATTTGCAAACTATCTTTGAAAGAAACGCAAATTTTAAACTAGCAGCAGAATAAATAGCAATCGCAACAGAAGTTTTCATGATTAAAAATAAATTAGAAAACAATTTTGTCAAAAATCTACAGTTATAGAAAGTTAATGAATATAAAATATACATATTATCAGAGTTTCTCTAAAAAATTCAAACTCAGAAAAAATCTAGATATTAATATATCTAGATTTTAATATATCTAGATATATATTAATATATCTATTAATATATATAATAAATATACATATTATCAGAGTTTCTCTAAAATATTCAAACTCAGAAAAAATCTAGATTGACTTTATGAAGACTTTATGAATTACATTCTGAATTATGATGCATAATTCAGAATGAATATCAAGTTAAAAACATGAACAACAAGTTTTAAATAATTATATGTATAATTACTAATGTAATGTGCCAACAAGATCATTTTGTGCAAGAAAGATTCCAACTGCTACAATATACTGCAAGTAAAAACATACATTTATAACTTGTGAATTGTGCATATTGATAACAAACTAAAATATCAAATCATAAAATGCTACAAATGAGTAGAAAATCTGCCAGAAACATTGCTACAAGAATTCAACTAAGGCACGACTAAGATATAAATGTACAAAATATACAAATAATTTGGTTCAGTATACAAACAAAATCAGCAGAATTAAAACATTTATAAAGCAATCAATCAACATGCAAATACATGCAATATAAAGCACCTGAAGAAATCTACATCAAATTACAATCATTCTCAATGACAATCAAGAATCAAAATTTATACCAAAAACAGTCGTAATGAAAATTGTGCATTAATTGGAAGTCAGTGTTTTGCTAATAAAAGCGACATATGATCATAATAGTGCAGAATTCACAAGTTTCAATCATTGAGTTTCTCAGTTATATATATTCATTTAAAACTTTATTGGGATAAAAATTGCAAAATATTAAAACCTGACCATTATCTTAGAAAGCAAAATGAGTTTATTCTAAGAATAATATAACGGATAGTAGTATCTTTATATTTCTTTAAACATTTGACAGTCTTTTAATTATAAATGATTCAAAAAACTCATTCACAATACACTGTATTAAATAACTACTCATTTAAAAATCATTCTATATATTGTAATACAGTTGTAGCTAAATATATATATTTATAATTATCACTGATACTTATAATTATCACTGATAATTATCACTGTCGCTATGCATAATATCAGTCAACAAATTTCTCTATGCATAAATAAATTAACGCATCAACAACACAAATACCAAAATGCAAAACATAATTACCCGTTCTATTAGAGGCACAGCTTTCCCTTTACAATGAACATGCAGACAGTTCATTTTATTGAGAAAATTATAAAATTTCAGCTAGGTTTTGTGAAAATTTAATCATTTTATTGAACCATATAAATTTTATTGTTTTTAGACTGAATGCATAGGAATACAAGTTGCAGCAGAAACCAATGGAAGATGAAAGAAAAATACTATACATGTGAGGTTTATATAGTGCATACTCTTCATTATGTAGCTTCTTTTCAAACTTCTTTAAGCTTGATAATTAAATGGTCATTCTGAAATTGGTCCCAACATTTTTTCAACCTTCTTGCCCAATACTCAATCTTCCTCCCTGCTGCTGTGCCCCATTGTGCCCCATGACTATCTATATAAATCAAGGAGTGTTTCAATGCCTAGCATGTCCTGTGTGTCGTATTTGACTGGGAGAGAGAGGTCTGTCTTGTAGGAAGTTTGAAGGAATCAGACCTCTCTGACCGTTGAGTGATCCGTAGTAGAAACCATCGTCATCCATGTCTCCGTAGATCTCGATGATATCTCCCTTGTTGAAACTCAACTCTTCCTTTTATACAAATATATATCATTAACCTAAACATCTGAATGCATGATTTAATCTAAAATCTGCAAATAGCATAAAGATTTACAACTGAGTTCGAACTTAGCATGTAAATCTTTAAGATTTTACTTCATGCACTTATATTTTCAGATTAGCTATAATTGAAGTTTATGTTAAATTCTAGTTTAGTATATATTTAAATTTTGATTCTAATTTTACTTATTTTCACCACGATAATTATTCAAGATAAGGTTATCTTAATTGGATTTATCTCTGCTAGGCTTAAATATCATATGGGATGACCTCACTCATTAAAGAGATTTAAAAATTACACTTAAGTCTTTTTAAAAAAAAAAAAAAAATCTTATTCAATCACTCTCAATTGAATCTAATTCTATCTCTTCATATTTCTCTATCTCTTTTCATTCTTTCTCTCTCTTTCTCTTTCGTTTCAACTTATATCAATATCCCAATCATAAATAAAGCTATATACTTACTTCAGCATCAATATTAGGAGAGAGTTCAATCGGATTGTAACTGTACAGCGCCACCATGTAACGAACTCTTTCATCATCATCGTCATCATGATCATCATCGGCACCACTGCCCCCCTCCCCATCATCGTGAGTGTCTACAAAGCATTTAGATGTATTTAATGAAACAAAATGTAATATATATCTTTATTCGTCATCAAAGACAGAAATATAATGTGGTACAAATTAAATTAGTGCAACAATTACAATGAAATGAAAGTGCAAAGATTGGAAAAAAACAAAAATTAAGCATT
>JAQIXG010000594.1:0-29975 GCA_034700105.1 Oconnorella tubifera
CTCTAATTATATATGCAACTATAACTGTGTCAACCAATCAGCAAGTCACTCACAACCTATCTAAATTTAACTACCTACTTGATTAATGAAACTTATTACGAATATCTTATTATATACTTATAATACAATATATCAATATTAATGAAGAAAAAATGAATAAACTGTTCAAATTTAAATATCTTACGAATGAATTTATAAAGTAATCGATAAAATTTAGAATTCTTATAATATTACAAGGTTGACTCATCCGGCCAAACCAAATTTCATTACATAAATAACATATGCATTTTGGATTGATCCGCAAGAGATATCATAACATTAAATTTTTTTTTCAGCATTCACTAAAACTAAACTTTAGGTAAAGAGTTATAAAGGTCCTCAGAAATTTCTAAACTCTATTTGCAACCCCTTCCCTTTCCTTCTCCGAAGTGAAAATGCAATTGCGCCATTATGAAATAATCATGACTATAACATCTTATCTGTTTAGTGTAGATAGTTGTTGAGCATGATGTTATTTTAGCACAAAATAAATGACATCAATATTGAACTATATTTTCTTTTTTCTGAAATGTTCAATATTATCAATAGTAGATTTTTGAAAGAAGCGGATGTAAGTGAAACGAGTCATCATCTCATGATAAAAGGCAGTACAGTTAGAAATGTTTTTAGTTAAAAAATGAATTTAACTTAGCAAATAGGATTCAATCATTTAATGGACACAAGTAGGTAAAATTATATTTTCCAGTCAAAATATGTTCTCTAGTCCAAATACTAAAAGTTCAAAATACAAATCTCTTCAAGCAATTATGTATGTCAATAATACTTGTATTATATTAATTCGAAATAAGTACGGTAGCTCTAAAAGTATCTAATTACAATATTGTTATATTCTATAAAAGCATTAAATTGTAAACAAGTAGACTACATGGTACGTATAATAGACTATACAGTATACAGGGGTGTAGTCCTAAAAAAATAAGTGGGGGATCGCCTGGATCAGTGGCGTAAGGCAAAATCTTGCTGGAATTTGTGCATGTTTTTGCGCTTTGTTTTAAAGCTGTTGCATGTACAAAAATACCATAAAATTATTATAGTAAATTGAAAATTAATGTAGTTTTTGTCAGATACAGAAACTATTGTGAATAAATATAATAAATAATAATGAATTCTATACAATATACAGAAGATTAGACGTTTGAACATACATGGCAAATAAAAATAATGACAAACGCTCAAACAATTAAAAAACCAATAATTTAAAATGTGTCTTGGGAAACTGTCCCAAAAGTTTCCAGCACTGCAGCCGCATAAGTAATTTGTCGCTCGCCATTTCGTCGGAAAGACGACTCTAATCGAGATGCCAGGTTTACATGCACACATTAATTGCATGTTTGCTCTATAGTATGTTCAACACGCTGTATTCACAGACGTCAACGATCACTGTACTGATCGTTGGCGAACACAACTGTGACACTGTGAAGTGACAACGTGCTGATCCGATTTTTACATGGATTTGAGCAAAATAGTGGGGGAACGCGTTCCCTCCCTAAAACAGTGGGGGAACGGCGTTCCCCCGCGTTCCCGCCCCACTACACCTCTGACAGTATATCTATTCCATCTAAAAATTACAGAGAATTTTTATCTTAACAAAACTTATCCGAGCAAAATACAGTAAAAGATTACAGTAATATTTTCCCTATGTTTTGTATATTGTACATCATAAGAGATACAATTTATAAAATGTAGTGTTAATTATAATAATAACTTAATTCATTAGTTACGGCAGTAGTATCACTAAGGCGCAATGGGTGAGAAGGGGGGGGGGAGATAATGACACCAAGTCACGTGGTAAGGAAGATAGGACGGTTTAATATAAAGATTTGATACACAATATGACAAAGATACTAAACTGTTACTGACAAATATCGGTAAATTATTAAGTAAAGTTTTAGTCTGAATTTTTTTAATTCCCGCACTAGGTGGTACCAACTGTGGTGGAGCTGCTGCATAATTATATTATATATATTATGCATAATGCATAATGCAGCATAATGATGCGAGTTTGCATAAACAAATTCTGGTTCCGGGACAACTCGTTTACAGACTTTTTGTCGGCGACAGCACGTCTACCTACGTTTGGTCTACCCTAACCCTAATCCTAGTTGTAACCCAAACCCCTCAGTCTTAATCACCCTATATAGTTACTGTCTGTCTATAGAGATAGTGTCCTAGACAGATTATATGCCTGTCTACTTATACCATAAATTCTATTTCATGTCCTTACTCTCTATTTTTTACTAACCTGTCGTGCCGTGTATAACTTCGCGACCAAAAAAAGTCAAATGCTAGCTGTTATTTAGTATGCAATTTCAGAATTCAAAGTCATGAATTGGTCGTTAGATTTTGCTTCATCAATAGAGATTTTCTAATTGCCTTTATGCAAATCATTGTACTCAAATGACTTGTCAATGATGACTGCACTCATCCGTTATCTAAAATTCTAAATTAATAAAAGATTCATCTCTTGAAAAAAGTATTTTAAGTTTTTCAACTTCTAAATATTAACTATTGAAAAATTGTAGTTTGATATATTATATATACTGAAATAACAAAAGCTACGCTAGATGCCAGAGTAGTGTATTCGATACACACATAATAATTGCTTATAAATAATGCAATATATGTTTGCAAATCTTATTTTCTTACATAAAAATCAATTGATTCATTACAGTTATAGTATATTATACGATATCATTAATATCACACTTTAAGTAAAAACGCTAACCATTTTAACTATAAGTTTAAAATTATGCTTCACAGTTTTCAAGCGTGATAAAGTCTAACTTTATCACGTCTGAATTAAATTTAAAATTAAATTCAGGCGTGAATTTAAAATTAAATTTAATAAAAAGTAGCCTAATTAAATTTAGCGTCAAACTCTAACACGAGTGTAATGAGAAAGATCCTTTCAACATTTTAAGTCTTTACTTACAAACATATCGACGCTAGCAATATAGTTTATAATGTCATTATTTACATTTATATCCTATTTATTTAGCACAGTTTCTATATTATATTATGCTATTTACATTACGCACCGAGATTCAACAATTCATCGCTCTACCTGACAAAGTTACTTTATACTTGCGCTATGTCAGAATCCCCCGAATAGTCCGCGTCCGTTTCATCATCGCCTTCATCATCCTCTCCTGATCCGGCAAACCTCTCCTCCTCCCCGTATCTACTTTTACTCAACAAATTATCACTAGTAGGTCTCAGAGTTGAGACTGTCTGCTTCTCATCTATCAATTGAACTTCGATTCCATGTTGTCGTTTATTTGAACTATCTTCATTCACGCCTTCCTTACTTGATAGAACTGGCTTACTAGGAAGTTCACCACTTAGGTCGTTAATACTAACAAAATTTATCTTTTGTCCAACGTTAGAATGCTTTTCTTCAGTAATATTCATTGAATTTACCGTCGAGGAAGAAATTTGATGATGTGAATTATTTATTCCAATAATACCAACTGGTGTACTTTTATTGTCTTTAAAACTACTTGTAGTACTTTCGAAGTGGTAAGTAATAATCGTTGGACGGACTCGCTTGAATTGAATGACGACAGGAAACTCATCTTGAGTAGAATTAGGTCTATAAAGCGGTTTAGGAGTCTGCTTGGGTCGTGGAGACATCGAGAGCTCTTCAATTGAGAGATCCGTGATCCGGCGCCCTTTGAGTTCCGGAGGACTCTCGCATTGCATACTTTCCGGTTCATAGAAGGACACCACACCGCTTTGCATCCAGCGCTTCATCCAAGCAATGCTCGAGTCACAGTGCCAGGGATTGCCTGTTAATTTTACGGCTCTAAGGAAAGGCAAGTGAACACGAAGAGCTGATGGTAGTACCGTTAGACCAGAGTTCATGAAATTTAAATCCTGAAATAAATTAAAGTTCAAAAAGTTTTAATTCTAAGTAGAGTATACATAATCGTTCACCGCACCTCCTTCGTTGCACGCCCGCAGCAGTTATTTCTGTATTTTCTTTATTTGCCTTTAAATAACATCTTACAGTTATTTAGATAAAAGAAAGAAAAACTTTCACACGTTTAATAATAATATGTAGGTTACTCAAGGTGATTGCGTAAAAACAATTTTTGTTGGCATATGGAAATTTTTTTGTAGTATCATCAGTATGTTTACATGTTTTGTTGCTTGCTTGTGTATCGAGTTGTTTTATACAGCTGGCACTGGTTTGGCTTATAACTGTGTTTCATAATAATATAATAATACGTGTGAATTCTTTGTTCCACGACACTGTTTCAATATCATACTATATGTACGTCATCTAATAACCGCATTACCGAATAGCCGCATTTTGTACGAAAATAAAATCATTCAGGGAAAGAAGGGAAGTTAACTCCCTGGAACAATCGAAAAACTTAGGCCTACATACAAAATTAATTTAATGATTAACAACTGCTCCTCGTCAAATCATATAAATTATTTGTGAAATTCAATTGATATATATACTAAAAGTTTGCACAAAATGTCTTTTATGGAGCATAAAATGAAGTGAATTATTTAAACTTCAAAAGTAGTCAGCATTTTTGTGACGAAACAGCTAGTACTCTAGATTGAAATTCTGGATTCGCCGCTAGTCTTTTTAATAATAATCGTAGCATTTTTCACATTGCATAGATCTTGATAATCAACAGTATCTGGTATAGAAATGTGATAAGAATTTCTTAGCAGAACCTGCATGGGGGGAGGAGGGTGTTAAGACCATGAAGGGAGATCATGAAAATTGTGTATAGACTTAAAACGGTCATCACATAATTTGATGAGAAAACCCCTCTCACTATTATAAATCCTGTCTATAATAAGCACTGGGATTTCATAATATGTTGATCATTGCTATTCTCGCATTAAGATACCAAATAAATGAACTTAAATGTAATCCAGTTAATATATTTTTAAACAAATAAATTTTAAATGTAATCCAATTCATATTTTTAAACTACAGAGCATCATGTTAAGAGGAAAGCACCAGCATTATGAAAACATTAATAACATTAATATAACTGACTAGTGCAGAATTTTATCAAATAGATAAAAGTGCTTGAACTCTGTTGCTCAAACTTGACATGACACATCGTGTCATTAGTTGTATTATAATTTTGCAATAATACCAAGTCGTTTGACGAGTCTCCAAAAATAACAGTTATTATAATATAGTCTTCAGCGTCTTCATTGATAAAATCACTTAGCTTCTCAATAGAGTACTTAAGCATTGCGTACTTTTGCAACAATATATAAAAAAGAGATAAAATTCATGATTTTATGTACTGTAATTAATGATTACAATTCATGATTATAATTTTTTTTTCACTCTCGACCCCAAATGACAGTATGAAATCAATAATATTATACTTACAGTATACATTACATAAATCTACATCATCATCCAGAAAATTATGTTTTTTTGTTATTAAGATTATGATGAAAACAATGATGATGCATAATATATGCTGATTATTATGATGATGATTATTAATAATCTTTTCATTTTGATACATTTTATTCTAACAATATATATTTTGTAATAATAAAAATAATGAATCTGCATATAAATATCATAAATGACAAAAAACATCATTTTCTTTACCTGCACGGATTCTATTCGCTTCATTTCACGAGGTTTCTCCACAATAGCCGCCACAAGAGCCGAATTATTACTTAAATCTAAAAACAGAAGACTTTCAAGATCACTGAACATTGAAGTCTGCGCCTTGGTGCTGCTGGCGCTATCTTTCGTGCCGAGATTTGACATTTGCAGTATATGGAGTGAATCTAATCCCAGAAAACAATTTGATTCAAAAACTGTCAAGGGATTATATGATAAATCAAGTCGCTGTAGATTCATATTGTCGTAGAACATTTTCTTGCGCAAGATTTTAATGAGATTGTGACTTAGATCTAGACTTACGAGTTGTTTTAATCCACGCAAAGCAAAGCTGTCTATCTCCTGGATCCTATTATGACTGAGTACAAGATCGTGCAATCGATCTAAATGACTCAAAGTCCCATTCGCTATCCGAGCTACTTGATTACTACTCACATATAGCGCTCGCAATTCAGCTGGCAGATGCATCGGGAGCTCGATCAGTTTATTTCGCGTTAAATGAAGAGCTGTGAGCTTTGAAAGTTTTGCCAGATATTTTGATGGCAGTACCTGAAGATCGTTGTCATCTAACACGAGAAGATGTATTTGAGCGATGTTAATAAAGCTCTCGTCTTCGATGAACTCTATGTGATTGTCAGCCAGACGTAAATCACGTAGACGAGGAGGCATATCTCGGATGATTTCACGCAAATCACACCCCGTAGCGTCCAACTGTTCAAGGTGATGATTAGCCCAAAAATACACATCAATGAGTTTAATTGGATTATCTCGCAGACTTAAATGAGCGAGATGAGTGAGTCGTTTAAATGCGCGACGATCAACATGAGTAATGCGATTAGATTGAAGGTACAGAACTCGAAGTGCCCAGTTCCCATCAAATGCATCACCGGAGATTTTTGACAGCCTGTTGTTGGCGAGATTTAAAATCTGGACATTTTCGAGAGGCTCGAGCACGCGATCTATGTGCCTAAGTTTATTTCGATTCAGAGCGAGATCTTTGATGTAAGTTTGATGCTTGAATGTTTTATCAGCGAGTGATCCCAACTCGTTGTCGCTTAGACTGAGAGTCATGAGACTGTAGAGTCCATTGAACGTCATAGGATCAATGCTAGAGATTTTATTACGAGACAACATCAGATGTCGTAGATCAAACATTCCTTTGAATGGACCCGGGTGCAGCTTGCGAATGTGATTGTCTCGCAGACGAAGGACGTCAAGGTCTCGAGGAAGGTTGCGAGGGACCCAGATGAGCCGAGCTCCATCGCAGTACATAGCCCGGGGCTTGCAGATGCACACGGAGGGACAGGTGGGATTGGCTGGGACGATCCTCTTGCGCCGTCCTTCAGATGCGTGAGAGCCGAGGAATAGAATGATCAAAGCCGCGACTAGAACAGCGCGATGATGATATTTTGTCAATGACGACATTTTCATTTTCAGCTGATCTTGAATAAGTAATATTTATTCGTTTTATTCTTCATAATGTTTATAATATATCTGCAATAAAAACTGAACACTTTAAAAAACACTTTTGAAGTTCATTAGATTTAACTTAAATGTGAGAAATTACAATTTATTGCTACATTTAAAACAAAAACAGTTCTGAATTTGTCAGATTTTAGTGAATCAACACGATAGAGATTAATGTCATTCAATAGCATCAATACGCTATATAATAAAATATCCCGTCTAGAGAAACTATCCGAATTATAGACTGTGGGTTAATGTTAAGAAATAACAATTCATGATAAAGCGTTGTTGTTCTTTTAGTGCTAATTTAGTGCAAATTTGGTGTGCATTTAAAATTAATCAACTTCTTATGTTGAACTTTATGGAATGATTTTTTTTAATTGTAAGTTGATTTTTGTAAGTTGATTTCTTTTATCTTGTAAGTTGATTTTTTCTAAAGTACGAAGATTTCTCTTTTCGGTTTTAATCCGGACTTATTTTTTACTAGATCTACTATATAAAATTATTCGTCTGCAATAGTCCGGTTGCCTATGCGTATAAGTTAAAAATTTCAACATAACTCATTTCTAGTTTATTGTAATAAAAGCCAAACCCTTTTTAATTAAAAATGTTTAATAAATAAAAAGGAAGAAAATGTTAAAACTGGATGCAATAACTACTATGTGAATATATTATCATTCGTAAAATATTAGAATTAAATAACAAATAAAATCTTTATTATACAAAGACTATACATAAATGTATACATTCTGTCTTCAGCAACATCTTAAGCAAAATTGAACTTAATGCAATAGTTTAATAGGCTTACATTGCTTTTGACTTAGATATTTACAAGCAAATGTATACATTAAATAAAATAAGTACATAATACTGAAAGCAAAATCAAGCTATGTAAATATCGGAAGAATTACATAATCATTACAATGTGCACACGACGGATAAGATCGGAATGTTTTTTCTTAAGACGAAGTAATGTAGCTTATTACAGTAAAATACAAGTCATCTGTATCATCATCTGCTACGCCAAACGCAAGAAAAAAGTCTTACTTATGCTTATAACGTAGTTTTCTAAGTACCGAATGACCCTGTATAAAAAGTAATCTTTTAAATCACAACACGACCTCTATACTGTTTCGTAACCGCAAAAATAAAAAAAACCAACTGCTGAAATTTCAACTCAGGCACGTAGTAATTAAATAATAAAACTGCGCTTACGATAACAAACAGTAGTAAGTATCATCACATTCACCTAGAGTCGAAACATATATTTAACCGAAATATATTTTAGTACTTTTATACTCGTGCGACGATTTGCTGGCAATTATCCGACACGCCTTTAGATATTGTTGTATTTTTCTAATTATACGCTTCAGGTAGAAAACATGTCATCAGGCCGTCTTCAGATGTAGCGTTATCTAACATCAATCATTTTGGCTGCCACAGAACTTATTTCGAGATGAACAAGGTCATGTCAGTGCTGACAGTATTCAGTTTAGAAGATCTCATATTTGACTGCAAGGCTATGAAGCAGTTGTAAGCGTTGTATAAGAATTGATAATAACAAAACTGCGTTTTGTGCAAGTGGAAGTTAATAACTCATAACTTTTATTGTCAACTTAGCTAAAAACATGACATATCCGAATGATATTCGTGTTATTATAATTTCAAAGAAACTGTTAGAAATTGATAGCAATTCAAAGGTTAAATCGGATTAAAATTGGGACATTAAAGATTTAATGGGTCTGTGGTAAACGGGTAAAAAGCATGTGGTTGATGTCGTTAGTTATTTTTACATTATTGTGATTTTTAAACCTATCACTCTTTGCATGAAATAAATAAATACAGATGATACGGTATATATTTATCATATCATCGACATTTTACTACAGACTACTACAGTACGCCTACTGCCAGTAAGGATGCGATGGTCGACAGAGAGAGAGAGAGAAGGATGGAGAGAGGGGGAGAGAGAAACATCGACAGTGAGAAAGAAATAGAGCAATACTTTAAACGCACTAGTCAAAAACAGCGATACATGGTATATATTATATGTATACGCTCAACGCTGTATTTACAGTCAACAATTTACGTCATATTAGACGTGAATAAGTAAACCAGTAACTTATAGTTACTTGTATTTTCTTTCTCCGGGCCCGATTGATTTTTGAGAAGCTTAGACACATGGCAAACGTCAGGTTCAGATATATGAGCAGTTGTAGAACTGACGTTGTTGAGCGGCTGTGAAAAAACAACTCGTTTAATTAAAGGTGCATGCGAGTTGCAAAGTCGAAACAGAGAAGCACTTTATCATAATAGCTCTTTTTCTCTTTTCATTGCTTTGCGGTTATTGACAAGTCAGTGCAAGCTCATAATAGAATTGCTGCAGTGAAAAAGATGGTATACAAGAAAGAGATGGTTGTTCGATTTATTCCATAGATATATTGTTTCCGCGCTTTGCAATATTTGATAACATAAATGACATGATAAATAATTCTCAATGATATTCAATTTCTTTGTTCGATCGATTAGTATTGTAACAGTAATCATATTGCGCTAAGTCTATTTAGTTTGAATTGAATGCGTTTGAAGTTAAGAATAATAGTTTATTTATTTATTTATTTATTTAACAACAAAATTAAAAATGACGACGTGAAAATATAATTAGTTATTTAGCGTTTTTGTTCTTTAATTATAAAAAGTTAAGAATATTTATTGATTAAATATCACAAATACCAAACATCTGCATTTGATTTGAAAGATAAAAATCAAACCCAAGGCAAGGCCTATAACTGATTAAGAACTACCATACCGTAATATAACGCGTAAGCTAAACTTAAAGCGATTAAGTTTAATTTATGAATTTTTAAACATGTAGGCCTATCCTAATTTAATTCATTATTGTCACGCTTGAAATATTGTTTCAAAACTTAATTAATGTTCTGTGCTGTATTCAGTGGCGAATCCAGGACATCAATAAGGGGGGGGGGGCGATTTATGTTTAAGAATTTTAGTAGCAATTTCAGCAGTAGCTTAGCCTAAATTTAGCAACTGGAGTGTTTTCATCCCTAAAATAAAACTATGACTATTTTTTGGTTATCGCAGAGTTTTTGATCTCCTCATGTGTGTAGTCAACACCACAATTAAAGGGTGAGGACGCTTTCACACCATAGGCCTACAGACATTTAGTTAAACTTTATGACAAGATTTTATGAAATTACAATTAAGTTATATAAACAGTAGGCCTAATCATAAATATCAAAGCCCGTAAGCTTGCAACTAATCTACTGCAAAATTATGTCAATTATGTAGAGGGGGGTGGGGTGACAATCGCCCTCACCGCTATGGATCCGCCACTGGTTGTATTTATGGTAGGCCTTTACTATACATTAAGAATAAATATATTATAGAAAGATTATCTTATGCAGATTCTGTATATAGACCTAGATGTACGTCTGTTATTTTCTCATTTTAATTAAATACGCGACAAAGATATAAAACGATACCAACTATAAATGAATCTATTGCGGTATTATTAATTTAGATTAATCTCGTACCAGTGACCAGGGGGTCAATAGATAAGACTTTGTCTACGAATGCATATGATGGCCTCTCAAGAATTAAAGTATGAATCTCTAAAAACATTTCTTAACAAATTAGAGAAACGTTGGATGCTTGAACACACATTAGTTGTCTGAATTTAATTCGCAAAAAAGTTTTGCTGACAATTATTTTGGTAATTAATTCCAGTCTATCTTTTATTACAATATGTAATTTCAATTTTTTTTCAACTAACATGGCCTTATAAAAAAATTACCTATTTCAGACGAGGAATCCATTGCGCTCAAAATACGACTCTATGCGAAGAACTTTATGTTTTTTAATCTAAAATTTAATTTCTAAATTATAAGTTAGAACTTATAATATACTTACACTTAGCAACAGCTGATTAAGTTATTCCAGTTAAATGATTATCCGAATTTCTTCATTAACAAAATCACGGACTCACAAAGAGATAAATAAATAATAGGTAATTAAATTAACATTATATTTTCAGATTTGAAATTGAAATAAAATAATAATTATTGTTTCTGCATAATATTTAAATTTCTATAAATACGTATGCCCTCTCGGCTTAAAAATCAGTTCAAAGAGAGTCATTGAAGGTTAATGAATAAATAGTGAGCGTATAATATGAATAAACTGTGATAATTTAAGAAGTGATTGACTTTGTTCAGATATGTTCTCATCAAATAAATCTCTGCAAAGTTTCTATGCTGAACACAGCGGGCTTATTACAAGGAATAGCTAGGAAGAAAATATACGCGTCGGGCGCCATGCTAAGGATCTGTTTCTCTGATATAGAAACTATCGGGATTGTTAATTGTTTTCGTAAAGGGAGTTATTCTGCTCGCAAAATAAACAAAATATAAGAATCTGATGATTTCACAGAGAATATTTTATATAGTCCAATCGACTGTGGCGAATGATTTGCTCAAATTGTTTGAAAATTGTAGGCCTATCGATAATTTTCTAACAATTTGCTAGAAAATCTAGAATTTTCTAGAATTTGGTATAGTTTATATTAAACAGAAGCTTAGTTTTAATTTTGATATTAGATTGTGATTATGATTTTTTTGTTATTTGATGATATATATATTGCGTTAAAGTTGCTTGAATGTCGATAAAATATATTGAAGTAAATTATATGTTTTACTGACGAAAAAAGCTTTACAGCATTTTTACAATTTATTAATTTATATTCAAAATTTATTTTTTAATGTAAAATTCAAACAAAATTGATTCATTTATTTAGCTACTAAATAACTTATATTGAGTTATTATAAAGTATAGAACAAATCTAAATTAAATTGGATATCCATAGGTCTATAATGAATTAAATACAAAGATTACAATAGAAGGATTCTAATTAGGCTAATTATAAGATCCTAACAATAATTGTTTAATTTTAAGGCCTAATTAGGCCTACTACCGCCAAGCACTGAATGCATACACTCGTATTTAATATCAGAATAGTTGTTGTTTACTAGCGAAACAACAACCAGAGAGAAAAGTAAGAAGAAAAGCATCAATCATTTGTGCTAAGAGTTAAAGCAATCATTGTGTGAATATCTGAGAAGTATGATATTTATCTGCTAGTATACGATATCTATTTAGTTAGGCGACTTCATTGTGTTATTGTGAAACCGCTGGGCAGCATAATTATTGCTACCACTATTTAATTTAGTTATTTAATATGTATTAAGTACACTCAACGCAGATCTATTATAACGTTATATTGTGTTTATCTGTAATATACGATAATTATGTTACGTATTTTTAACTGCTATTATATTGTATTTATCTTGAACTGCATATATTATAGTTGTACTCTGTTTCTTGAAACGAATAAACGATATTATTATTATATAGGATTGAAATATTTCGTGTTTAATATAATTTCTTAAATTACACCGCATTTTGCACACATACTAATTAATAAAGGTTTAACTCTTATTACTGTAACTGTTACACTTGAAACACGAGAGTAAATATGCAAAAATTCATTGTCACCGAGAACAAGCTTTTATCCAATTCATCGTCAACTCCGACCTCTGTCGGCTTGTTTGATAATGCTTTGTAATTAATAATTAATGAGAAGTTTGTCAGTAGGCCTAAACAATGCTAATACAGATGGTATAATATTCTGTCTGCAGTTTATCTATGAGATTCGGTGATTAAAAAACTCAAATGAATATTGATCATTGCAATTAGACATGTTGTAGGTAAATTATGCAAGTTGCGTTCAAATACAAGCCGAATAACTTTGTTTTTCAGTGTAAGCGTTAAAAATTAAATTCGGCTTACTGAAACTTTTCTTACTAATAAACTGAAAATGAGACAATTTTACTTAAAATTATATTGTTTGCAATAAGATTGTACACACATAATTCAGCCAATAAGATTATTAATTGATCTCACGTTTACTAGATCTAACATCTATTTCATATAATATCTAATTATAGCCTAAGATAGTCATGCCAAATTATAATTTATTAGAGCCGATTTGTCGAGTTCATGTAGTCGGATTCGTTTGGTCGAAGAACCCATAATGTCCAAATCCAGTGCAAAATATTATCTCCAGGAATATAATCAGTAGAATTATAAGCCTAATGTTACAGTAAAGGAAGAAACACAACAAAAACACAATGGCTTATTGTATGACCAGAGGCGTCTTTCAACTTTTCCAGTGGAGCGGGGCAAAACTTATTATTCACCTTACAGACAATGTATTCAGAAAAAAATCATGCGGAGACTAAACCCGACGATTTCATCGTTTACAATAATAAAATAATTTCAATCAATATACATAAAATATTAGCATTTGTAGTCAATTATTACAAAATTCAATCAATACATTTTGAAAATGTAGTACTAGTACTACGAACGTAATTTTCACAAATATTTGAAACTTAGGCCTACTTATTTTGAAATTATTACCTACTCGCAAACTTACTACATTAAAGTTATCTACTTATTTCTCACATTTAAATTTTTTTACTAATTTCATAATTTTATCTCTTCACTAATTTTGGAGTGAAGGGGAAGAAAGTAAGGAGAGTGGGGGGCGATTTATCAACGGGAAGAAAATAAGGAGAGTAGGAGGCGATTTCTCAACATTTTAAGATAACGAACACTCAACATTTCTGAAATTACCACATTTTAGGACCTGAGTGGAGAATGCCACATCTCCCCAAACTTCCACAGCAGGATACTGTAGCAGATATGGTTAGTTTATACCATTGCGTTATTGAACCGAGAACAATCAAACCCACAACATTATTGGATATGCCTTCTAGACGTCAGTCTAAATGCAGTCTATAAACAAATTTTGCAATATTCAGAATTCGCACAAATAAAATGGTAATCATTTTGCTCTTCTCAGTTTATTAGCCATCACTTTGGTCATCATGATAATGTCATCATGCTTGTGTATTATTGCAAATTACTGCTGTAAGGAAATTTATTAAAACAATAAAGTACATGAAAATATAGCATAAACTTATTTTAGAGTTTCGACAAGTAATTTGAAATAAAGCGTTTCAGAAAAACAGAAGTGTGATGTCGGGTCTTGAAAAGCAATCACATCAAGTTATTAACTTCATCAAGTTTAATACCCGACTACATTGCATTTCCTAACAAGTAAAACAAGTAGAGATTTAGTGAGAAGGAATGTATGTCCCCACACTAATGTTTATTCTTTTGACAGGCTAAATTAAAATGTGTTGCGATATACATCCTTACGAGTAAAGATGTTCCCTCCACTCCCCACCCACTCCCTTTTCTTCATTTTTAAAAAAGCAAAAGTTATCAGTTGTTTGTAAGTTCTGCCAAATTAGTCAAACTTTAAGATATGTAGTCACAGGAATTAAAAACAAAAGCCCAAGACCCTGTTTGTTCAAAACCCTAGGACCTCAAAATTAGTCAGACCCATCCAAGTATAATCTTGTGCAAGGTCTTGACCTCATCAACAAGTTACTATTTAAACTTGTAATATAAGAAATCCAAGCAGCATTTATCAAGTCCATAATGTTAACAAGAACTTGAGTCACAAGGCCAAGAATCCAAGCAGCAAGGCCAAAGCAATGCCAATGACTCGGATAGCAAGGCATAGCAAGGCATGATCAAACATATATATTAATTATAATTATCTTTAAACCCATAAAATTAAATTTAGAACTTTTTTTGTAAAAAATAATAGCAAAAGTTAAAAGGGGATTAATTGTTTTTGGCTCACCATGTACATTTAAGTTTTGTGAAAAATTAACTCAGTAAAAGTAAATATTTAAATATAGTATTTAAGCATGATGTAAGTATTAAAGTCTTCGAATCAGAAGAAAATAAATGTAATAGGATAAACAAATGTACTATTACTGTACACAGTGGCGGCGGCAGGCATAGGCTAGAGTAGCCTACTCGATTTTTTTCAAGAAAAGAAATTTTTTTGGTCGTCAAAATAATGTAGTAAACTTTCACTCCAATCTTTCATTCAGAAGTCGTTCTACAAATGACAATTTGTTTATTTATGCTTGACGTGAACTGTAATTTATAAGCTTCGTCTACTGTTAAAACTAAAAGGTAACATAACGTCAAGTTATGTAACAAAAACTATCATTGGACAACTTTTGGCAAATTGCAGCCTAAACCCCAGCAGTAGGCTAGGTATAGGCTGGGGTAGGCTCAGGGTCTCAGGCGCAATTCTGTCAGCACACCCCCCCTCGCTCACCTCAGAGTCTCACGAAACATCTAAAAGGAAAATGATGTATTGAACTTGAAGTTTCTAAATTCTGCCACCCCCCCCCCCCGGCTCATCAGATTATGACGAAAAGGAAAATTTTAGCCTACTTGGAAAAAAATCCCGGGGCCGCTATTGACTGTATATGTGCCTCATATGCAATATTTCAATGTATTATGGGACAGTCTATAATATATTTAAATATTTAAAGTTTAAATCTTTCAATAATATATTGAAATATTTCCAAGTTTTACTCTCAGAGTACAACTTGATAGTGACTTAATGAAAAGTTATTAAATACTATTGAAGTGAATATAATACAATTAATATGTATATAATTAAATAATAATATAACAATATAATATGTATATAATTAAAATTATTGCGCCATTATAAAAAGTCTGAAAAGCAACAAAAATAATAAAATAATTATAATTTACTACTATTATTAAATTATTATATACTTCTAAAGTTGTGTATAAAATAGTAATTTGACAGCTAAGTCGTTATAATATTTAAATGAAAATTAGTACTGACAGTTTGTATATTAAAGCGACACAGCGAAATTTTTATTATTATATCCTTGCAACGTACCAATGTAACAGAGACTCAAATTACAATGCCAAAACCAAGGACTTCAAAATTGGTTCTTAGTATGTGTTGATCAAGCTAATGTCAAACTGTCCAATGTCCAATGAGCTAATGTCCAACTCATTAATGTCAGTAAGCTAATGTTCAACTCACTAATGTCCAGTGAGCAATTGTCCAACTGGCTAATGTCCAGTGAGCTAATGGCCAGCAGCAAATTTGACCTGCTGTTGTTTCATTACGGCTTCATCGTAAGACTTGACCAGAACAGATGTTCTTGGACCGGTGTACCAAACAACTCCGTCCAGATTCACCACGGATGCTTCAACGTTGATGAGATGAAGTCCAGTGACAGGAAATGAAAGAAGAAACTGACAACTGAAGTAATCATTGTGTGGCTTGGTCGTTTGTGTCATACAATTAGGTGGGTTCTCAACAGACTAAACAAATTCAAAGGAATCACAGTAATCAGCAAGATTATTTACAAACACAATCTTTATTAAAATAATAGTTCATTTAAAAAGGTGTGCGTAAGGATTTGTTTATTTAATACTACAAACGAATATTGATAAAAAAATAAAATATGCTCAGATAGAAAACATCAAAAACATTTTAAAAAGAGTAAAAACAAGTTATTATAAAATTTACATTTTGTATTGAAGATTCAAATGCTGAAAAATGTTCTTTATACACTTTAATAGAATTAAAATATACTAAAAGCAGAATTAAAATAGAAATATACTCAACTAGAATAGTAACTAAATAGTTTACCTTGCTCGAAAAATCCATTGAACCAGCAGTGCGACTCTCTAATACAGAATTAATTTGTAACTGAACTGTGTGTACGTGATGAAAACGCCGACAGAGAGAGCTCGACTGAATGACTCCCTCAACTTTCAGAGTCAATTGAGAGTCAAAGTGAATACTGATTGGATCACCAGGAGAGCGAGGGGAGGGAGATATGGCAAGCTAACAACAATGAAATAAACAATGATCTAGATGCTGTTTGTTTTACTATAGTTTAATTAATGACACATCACTACAAAAGGTTAATTTATAAAGAACAATGACTTAGCTACACAAAAAAGTAAAATAATAACTTTGTAACAAAATCAGGAATGATAAAAAACTCTGTACACATAATATACAGAGTCTCAGTAATGTTTTATAGAGTCTGAGTGAATGCTTATTCTATTAAACAATCTGTCTATTACAACAAGTCAAAAACACAGCTACATTACACGAATTAATTTAAATACAAAAAGGCAGCAATATGTAAATAACTGATATTTGATATAAAATTTACAGTAAATAAATAGGCCAAATGTAATAGTAGAAGAGATCTATGCAGCAAAACTGAACATAAATGGAAAAACTACATTAAAAACTTGTGAGTATACCTTAATGTCCGTCATTTGTAAACGCTGGAAAACATAACGAGGCAGACAGTGTCGCCAGCTAGCGAGTAATATAGCAGTTTGCTCTATGCAGTCGATTTGCTAAACGCATAATAGAAGAAAAAAGAAGCTCGCGTGTATACAACAAAAGAGACGACGGTCACGTAAATAATTATTGAAAACAAAAATGTATTAATTAATGAAAACAAGTAAATAGCAAGGAAATAACAAGAAATAATAACAGAACTTTTAGAAAAAACTTAATTAAGCATAATCCCAATATAACAATTCGCAAATAATATTGAAAAAGTAGCCGTCAAATAATCAAGCAAGTAAAAAAAATATTCTCAACAAAATGAGAAATGAAATCAAGGCCCTTCGTTTCAAATTTTTATTTCTTAAGTCAAATCAGCAGAAAAAGGTTATTTATTGACAATATGTACTGCTGTGCTAGCAGAAATCGAGCCAGCTCTCGACTCTTAAATAACGCTGCGTAATATAATTTAAATTCGGACTCATAAATGCGCAAAGTTTAAATGGGTATTAGTTTAAAATGAGGGAAACTAAAACCGGTTTCAGTATGTGACGCTAACGCTCAACCGTAAGCTTGGTCGCAATGAAAATAAAGCGACTTCAAAGAGACTGACTTGATGAGTGAGTACGGGTCCGGGAGAAACTTGCAGCGTTTTCTCCAGTAACTCCAACGCTTGACTGTTGATGGTAATCCACTGCTGTTCATCGGCCGATCTCTTCTCCGATGTATGACTTACAGAGGAGACCGCACTCATGATTGGATACTGAGAAAACTCAACATCATCTTGGGATCTGTTTGAGAAATGTAAACCATTGTTAGCCGGAATGTAAATTCAATTTTCTTCAACACTTAAACAATGAAAAGATGTTGAATCAAGCGAATTTACATTCTGGTCAATGTATTTAATGAATTGAAATTTTTTATAAATTGAACAATATTTAAAAGAAAATTTTACATTTCAGATTTTTAGATTTTTAGATAAATGATTGTACAGATGTTGAACATAAATTACAAAATCATGCAACTAAATTTTTTATAAAATTCTATAGGCCTACCGTAATATATATTATGTTTTAACCTCTCTATATTATACGCTTTCTCATTTAATATACAGAATTCACATATGAAATTAAAACAATTAAAACTAATCGTATAAATAACACATAATATAAAAAATACGACAATGTTTGAGGGTTAAGTTAAAATATACTGAAATATCTCAAGTTATTCGACAAAAGAAATAATATCCAATAAATAAACTATTAAGTTTCAAAAGCAAGAATAATCAATTAATTAATAATCATAACCTTGTGCTGGGAAAAATTACAGCATCAATAATGTAGATCATCAGTCGACACATCTGAAGAAATCTGTTTTAAATAACTTGTTATGGATTGTCATTTAATGAATGTAAACGAATAACATTACATAATATCTGTATAATAATACATCTCTGACTTGATACACCCTTTAGAAAGAAGTTAATTTTGAAGCATCTATGTATTGTGTCATTCACGAATAAGCTTAAAACATATAATTATTTATATTAGGCAAACTTGTTTTCAGGAATCGATTCCTTTGACATTTGCACAATATGATGTTCAATTCAATTCCTTTACGTCCAAAATTCCAGATATACAGTTAAAAATGATACCATGAACTTAGGTAACACACCTTTCATAAAACATCAAGAAATAACCAGAAAAAAAAATGATAAAAAACAAAACAACATAGCTAAGTCTTTTTTTTAAAAAGCTCTAGAGAAAAAAGAAAATAAAATGAGAAGAGAATAAAACAGCTAAATAAAGATATCTCGGAGAACTTGTTACAGATCGTTTGACCTATTAGAAAAGGTATTTTCTACTATTTGATCTTAAAAAAAACAAAAAACTACATAATAGCAATCAATCAAAGGATACATATCCAGATTAGTCAATGTTCCTATATCTGCATCAAATGACGACTGATAGAGTAATTGATATTTCTCTTCAAGCTCCTTAAACTTCTGACAACATTTCTTTAGCTACAGAAGTAAAATAAAAATGCTTCTAACCCTGCAGATATCAAAAATTTCAAAAGCTATATAATTTTACTTATATAAAAATTATATATCATTTATTCGCTACATAATTAGATATATATAGAAAAATTATTAATTGCATGACGCTATGAGTCAATTAGTTTATAAAAAGTCACTTCATAACATATTATTAATTAGTTGCTCTTGCGCTAAGGTTTCATTACTCCACAAATCAACATATCTACTGACCTGCACCAGTACATGTTCACACCGATGACAATCAAGTCCAGTGGTGAGTGCGAGAGATGTAGCTATGGCAGGAGGCGGACTCATTTGAAAGCTACAACAAGCTCGCACCACTAGCACATACGACTGAATCATCTTGGTGCGCAGAGACAAGTATTCTACTTGAAATGTCAGAGGATACGTAGGAGTGGCAGCGGCCTGCAATTGGTATTTCAATATCAGTAATATTCCTGTTGTTTTACTAATACAGCAATTTTACATATTTCTCACTAGAATTTTTTACTGCACACAGTTAGTTTAAATATATCAAGTGGGTAATTAAAGATATCATCTTAATATACTCTAAATTGTGATATCTGAAATAAACTGGAGCACAACAAAAGTTAATACCAAATTAAATCGTTTTAAATAATATCGTCTAGGTCTACAAGTTTCACGGTTGTACAGGTCAGCCAAGCAAGACCGGATAAATCACATAAACCGCATAAAATTTCAAAACTAAACTTTTCTGTTCAAAGTCTAGTCCTCTAAACACTTAACGCAACAAAACTTTCAGTCATTACCGTACATTAAACTAAACTTTTAAAAAATATTTAGAACCTTGAGAGCTACAATGCCGGTATGATAATAAGTCTCAGCTTGCAGCATGCGTTCAACAAACTCAGTCCTAGATGTGACGAGTGCACCCTGTAGAAAACTTTCCCCTCCGCAACAATCTTTCAAAGCATTTAACCAAAAGTAATAGTGTTCCGTGCTCGTCTAATAAACATTAAAGAAAACTCATTTTTTATTCATGAATTCAGCCAACAAAAGGTAAGAGAATGGATATTAATAAGAAGCACTAAATGTACAGACATTTCATGCAATGTGCAATAAAACCTTAAAAAAACAGAATATAATTTTTTATCAATCACCAAAGAATTACAACAAAGCATTTTGGATTGCTAAAAAAATAAAATGCAAGAAAAAGAATAAATAAAAAATACCTTAGAGATACACGTTTTGAGTTTATAGTAAAACAACATTACAACAAAGAAAAAAATTAAATAAAACAAAAACAAGTAAAAAATATCAGTAATAAAACATCAATTATTCATTAAATAATTTCCTTAAATCAAAAAATATACTATATATACTATGATACATTATGTAAATAAGCTATGTAAATGAGTAGAGCTAAAAATGATATAACTGTTATTATAAAACAAAGGAAATGAATTCTATAAGAGCTAAGCCCAAACTGACAGCCGTATAGAGAGAGCCAAATATATGAGCGGCCAGAGAGTGATGTCCATATCGCGCAGCCTGACGTCCAATCTGATAGGCTGTCCAGCCATTCACCTGACCTTGGATCTCCTTCACAAGGTCAGTGACTGCGTCTGTCAGTCCTTCATCTACGGATGCTTGAAAAAGAAGTCGAACCAACGCAAGCTGAATCATAATACGTAAAAAATGAGATGATTATAAAATCTAGTAGATGAAGTGGTGATAGCATTCAGAACAAAGAGGCTCCGGGTTTGAGTAACCGAGTGCAAAATATTACATTAATTTGTTGCATCCTTAAACATGTTTAAATTGATAGCCATGTCTGATAAGTCGTTTAAGTAAAACGATAAATTACACTACTACTAGTTATACTAAATTTTATTAATTTTAGACATTTTTCAATTATAATAGAATTCTATCCAAAATTGTCAGAAAAATGACTGAATAGTACATTTATTTTTGTAACATTTAGATAAAGAGAAATTTCCAGTATCATATTTATTGTTTATTTTGTTTAATCAATTGCAATTTTCTGATTTAACTCTGTTGCATTCTAATAAATATTCTATCATCAATCATCTCTTTGAATCGCAAGTAAAATGTTTACATAAACTATTAAATCCAAACATTTATTTAAATTGTATATATATTAAATTTCCTATTACATCAATAACTTACTTATTGAACAACATACCAAAATTATTGCAGGTGAAAGTTTATATAAAGCGATCTACAGAGATTGACTTACCATGAGCGGAGGTTTTTCTGCTAAATTGGCATCAAGACGAGTTTTTAGCATAGCTACTAGATCAGGTATAAGCCCTTGCAACAGTGAACCATTTATACTACCAATAGCTGACAGACATTCACATAATGACAAAGCGTTTTCACCTAAAGAAATAAATACTGATCAGTAAATTTTCATTGAATAATAATAAAATAAATCACAGTGTGAGCTTAGCGATATGATTTAAAATAAATTACAAGATTGGAATAAAAGATATAAAGGCTTAAATTTATAATGCGATAAAAGGGCTCTGGTAGCCATAAAAATTCAGCATCTTACTCAAAGATGCAACAATTTATTTAATGAGCCACATCACATTACAATAAGAAAGTATAATAAGTAACTAAATTAGACTCCAACCGTACAACTCAGTTAGAATTGTTGCGATGACATCGACAAAATGTTTCGCTATGTTTTCAAAAACTTCACAAAGTCTTCTGATTGACTTCAGACTAGACTGTTAACACACAAGTCCACAGAAATAGAAGGCAAATAGAAGAAATAGAAGGCAAAAGCAAACCTTTGCAAATAAATACAAAACTACGCTAAACATTACAGAATCTTCAATCATTCGGATAAAAAATGTCAATAGACAAATCAAACTTGAACAATCAACTATAAAATATAAGACGGCAATTCTTTCAAACGTTGTAAAACTTATATCCATTTTTTAAACTAATTAAATTTCAAAGCCTGGAACGTGTAACTATGATTTAATGAACGAAAATGAAACGCAACATCTAAAAATTATAACGTACGTATCTGTCGTATTAAACATTTAACTATGAGTGCATCACCATAAAAAAATCGAATCAAACTGGGATTTGAACCTGGATAACATTCTGACTCTGTGATAGAACCATTACCAAAGATAAACTTTGAAAAACAATATATAGTAATAGAAAAATCTGTTAATAGAAACAGTACTCAGAATATAACTATTCAAATCATATGAAATACATTAGTGCGCAAAGCAGACTGAAATTACAGACAAAAATAAAATTAATAATATTTTAACTTAAGATCAATACACTTAATTCTAAGATTATCGCTTGCAAATAACTTAGCAGATCTATATATTTTGTCAAATTAATCATCTAAATTAATTTGACCAGTATTGATTATAATTAGAAATATCAAATTTATTACTCAAACGTGACTAAACTCATTTATTTTAAATCTAAATAAAATAGTTTCATTTATTTTATAGCTAAACAGTGCAACAAGTCATTAGAATATTATGAGCAACACAAGATTAGAATCTTTGATCTTGTAGAGTTTAAGAGTCTTAACTACTTAACAGTTAACTTACAAGAAGAACTTTATTTTGTTCAGTGTTTGACTCACGAGCAGCCAGAGTTAGGGTCATCTCAAGAGCGGAACAAACTGTCTCAACTAACTGATCAGACTCATTCAACTCTCCATCTAATTGATGAGATATAAACATTTGACAGACACAAGAAAAATATCTGCTAAGCTTGGCAGTTCTAAGTAAATAAGATTAATGGAAACAATTAAAATTTATAGATGAAATAAAACTGAATCATCTCAGAAGCAATCCTGAAAGAAGTTAAAAGATCAAATAACAATAATAATAAAGACAACTTGCTCTGTGCTATAATCAAGATAAAGTCCAGAGTACAGAAATTTAGTACAAAGGCTCAGATTGTAGTAACATTAAATGCATTACTGAAGGCTGTGCAAGTTAGTAACCAAAACAGCATGAAAATGAGATCTTAAACAAGAGACACTTCTACATTGAAGTAAATAAAGTATTGTATTTATTATATGCTCTTGTATGTGCTGTAATTATGTATATACTTTGAAAGTTTTATATACACTACCTCTTTCAGCCTGCAAGACAATACCAACAAGCATGTCTACAGCCTTGGCCATGATTGATGTGTTACTGTGATAGCAACAACGCAGACAACAGTCTAGCATCGGAGAATCTAACAGTTAACCAAGTAGCTCTTTATTTAAAAGCCATGTCTAAATATAATACGTAATGTAAGAATCTTCATTTTAAATGATAGTATCCTAAAATCTAGCATTCAAAAATTGAACCAGAGAGTGCTTTATTTAATAATGTTTAGACAGACCGATCAATCCAGTAATTTAAAAAAAAATTATATTTTAATATCAAGAAATCTGTAAGAAATATCACTTCTGTGCATTCGTCTAAGTAATTAGAAAATTTTATTTTCACTAACCAAGATTATTAGCATGGAGGGAGGGTGAAGGGAGTGGAGGGTGGACTAGCGTTGTCCACCCTCCACTTTACGTATCATATATATGGATAAAAACATGATAAAAAATTTCACAGAGTTAAAGTTTAGACACAGAGATGTAAATTGAAAGATAACTTATTAGATAAAGTGTTTTCTGGCCAATGAAAACTTATTTACTAGGATCACATGACAGTCTGGTGACAGCTACAGTAGAAGAAAGACTAGACAAGACGGTGATAACAGACAGTTGAAGATCATCCGATACGTCTGAATTCATAAACTCACACAAGCCCTGAGAATAATAGACATCACATTATTCTTTAAAGTCACATCAGCACAGAATGCTAATCACTAAAGCAACAAACTTTAGTAGTCCAGTAATTAAACAGTTTTGCAAAGTAGTAGAGCACCGGAAACAGAATCAAGTGGTCCGGGTTTAAGACTCATGTGATTGCAATATGCTGACAGTGTGCTGCAACTTTAGCAAGATGCTCATAAAATATAGAGCATGGTAAGTATGGTTAACTTGTATAGAATTTAAAATTCTTTTGGTACGGTAAACCAGACATTAAACTTAACTAATGTGCTAATATAATTTAACTTTACTACTACCAACAACTGACTTTATTTCTAAAATTCATAACATTAAGTTACAGTAAGGCTGTACCGAATAGTGATTTTTACTTTTCGGCCAAATACGAATAGTGATTCCTAACTATTCGGCCGAATACGAATACGAATAGTGATCCAATGTGCCAAAATACAGTATTTTTCATAAAGCCTATAAAATATTTAGAAATTGTAAAAGTATCAGAATGCTAAGGCTTATTCATAACATATCAAAGCTGCACGCTTGATTATGTGATAATATGATGCAATGAATAAACTGATTGATTGCTGCCCGCTGAAGCTCACAGCAATAGCCTTGAATAAGGAAGGTAACAAAATATAAATTGATCTTGGATGTCATACACAAACTTTGTTTATTGTGCCTGCTGTTTAAAAAGATTGACATAATTTTACTATTCGTATTCGGTCGCGGCCAACTATTCTGCCAAATAAGAATAGTTCATTTAAGGCATTATTCAGCGCCAAAGTGAATACGAAACAAATATTCGGTACAGCCCTAATTTACAGCCATTAGAACATTAGACTAAGAAGCCGATGGTACACGATTCAAGTCTCAAAAACTACACGTGTCAATTATATACTTGTTGTATCCTTTATCAATGCTCAATTTGATGTTTATTTGATAACGTTTAGAGCGTTATATAGATTTTAATTCACCAATCAAATGGTAGATAAGCAATATATATAGAAAATTAAATACAAGGAAAAAATAAATAAAAATAAAAGTTATATAAATAAAAATGAAAGAGATATTAAACTGACTAATATATGTCTCTGGGTCCACATATGAGGTGCCCTATAAGCAAGTAAACGTAGCTCTCTCAGTGCAGTCAACTTAACAGCTTTACGCGCATCACAGGCCAAGTACTTTAACAGAAGCTCAAGCTGAAATTTACGCATAACCAAAATTAATTAAAATCTGAATTTATAATTAAGCTGATATAAAATCAGTTTAAATAACTTTTAATAATGTTGAAATATGTTAAAGTATATAATATCTCTCAGAGTCATGGCAGAAAATAACTCTACCCAAGTAGCATATTCAAACTATCAATCGCTTTATGTTTAGACAATTATTACAATACATATAACATCAATGTTAAACTATAACAAGAGAGTCAAAATAACATCAACATTATACTTGATGAACAGACCAAGTACTGGATACATTAAGTGAAAGGTGTATGTGGCAGATGCCACTGACCCTGTTACTAAATCTAAAATGTATCATAATAATGAAGCTGCAAAAAAGCTGTTTTTACTGATGATAATCACCCCCAAACCCCCATGTCAAAATGCTGAGTCTATGTTTTCCTTAGTAAATGCTGCAGTGGACATAAACCTTAAATCAATGTATCATCCCAAAAATAAACATGTTTGACTAATATATCAATTAATAAAAGTACTGCATAAATGAAAAGCAAACAATTCACGTGCATATTTAAATGATATAGATGATATTTAAAATGATATACCTGTTGGGGAATGTCAACCAATGAACGAGCAGATAAAAGAGTGAGAGTATGAAGCGTTGACTGAACAAAACGTGACGAGGGATAATTCTCCAGTAGAGTTGTGCATAGACTACGAACCTAAACGCAGAGGCATAATCTTACAGAAATAGATTCATTTCAAAGTAAATAACAATTTATTACATCGATTTTAATTCAATTTGCTTTTAACATTTATAACTTGATTAATTATATTATTCAATAACTTAGATATCTAACATTTTCACTGTAATTTGTAATTTGATTAATTATATTATACAGTAACTTAAATTTTAAATTTAAATTTTAAATTTATTAACGTAGTTGTAAAAAAACATTTTTTCTATCAAAAGTGTAAAGCCATTAAATTTTGATAGCTTTTCTATTTCAATGTTATAATATGTTTCACTTTGAAAATATAGCTTCGTTTCATTATTGCTGAGCAACAGAGTGCTTTGTATAAAGAACAGCGCAGAGAAAGACTGTTTAACAATAAACAAACAGTTTATCATACAATACCAACCTCTAATCGCAAAGAGCCAAAGTCAATATTGATCAGAAACTTTACAATTAAAAAACTGCTAAAATAAATGAATAAATATACAGCATTAACCGATTTTGATCTTAAAATATTCTATTAAGTAAACTAACACGCATAAATCTCATGCATAAATGACAGAGCTATGAAATAAATGACTGATCTTCCTACTCTTTGTGAAGTGTCGAGATCACAATGCATTTGTTCAAAGATGGACAGCAGTTTAAGTTTTAAGTCAACAGGGACAGACAGACATTCAATCATTTCAGTCAACTTGCCACAAATACTGGATGCAAAGCTTCTGCAACGCAATCAAAAGTTACTGATTAAATCTGCAGTTGGAGGATTAAAGAGAAACCGTTTAAATTTTTAAATAGACTCTGATTAAAATATTCAAGAAGCACAATTACTGCAGCTACTTCATTGGATTATAATATCGTCTGTTTATAATATATAATATTGTAATTTTGCTTCATTGCATTTCATTGCATATAAGAGTATATATATTACCTGTCAGAATTTCAAATAAAATTTTAATTTCTAAATCTAATCAAGCATTATAATTTTCATTAATCCAAGAAAGCATAATAATTTCCATAGGCTTGTAACACTCACTCTAACCTTGTCAATCTTTTTTTACGTATTGCATCCCAAAATATAACAAGAAAAGAAACTGTCATCATCTTAGACAATTATAAGATCTATGCCAATTTTCAAATATTGAATTCATCGCATTAAATAAACTTATTTCTAAATGCACATTTGCCGTTAAGAAGAAATTTAAATGTGATAGTTACTTAGATTTAGCAGCAAATAGAGCAGCAGCGAAGATAGCAGCCTCCAGTTCGACTCTATCATGAGAGTCCAGGCTGTTTATGATGCTATGATGTACTATCTTCTTATCAGATATAATACAAGCGACACTGCCTAGAGTTCTAATTAACAAGAAAACAAAAAGTTCAAGATTGTTCTGAAAAAAATTCCAGAACAGTTTACTTTGTTTATTTGAATTATAACTTAAAATTAAGGCAGCAAGAGCTAGGGATATTTATTAAGAATTAGGTAAGAATTATATTGTTATATTGAATTAGGTATGAATTATACTATCGATTGCAATTAATCATTGCAATCGACAATATAATTCATAAATAGCATTATTCTAATGATGCATACCACTGAAAACAAATGCAATATTCAAATTCTTACGTATAAATAATTTTCAATTGTTTAATTCATAACATTCAATTAAATTTATTTATATTGTAACATAATTTAAATAAAGACCTTAGTGTTAAAGCTCTTGCAACAGGATCGTTACTTCTTATGACTGAATATATTCTACGCACAAACTCATCAATACTCGTTATCTTCTCTAAATGTTTCTCACTTTGCTGAGTCACTTGCAGTACACACAGTCGCAAGAAATTACTCCTATAAGTGCAAGCAAAGTGCAGAAAATAATTTAAAAAAAGCTGCATAAACATGAACTTTATAATGTACAAAGTTTAGCGAATCCAATAAGATAGTGTTAAGGTAGCATAATAAGACAGTAGATAAAATATATACAAAATTCAGATACAATACTATTTATATAAAGCGAGTTTTGATAATAATTGCAGTAATTTGTACATTGATAATAAAATGATAATAAATTTCATAGTTGATAACAAAATGATTTTTTAGATTTAAACATTTGTGTATTTTTTTCTTTTTTATGCCTGTCGTCCGAAAGGCTTTCCTGCTCGTTTGATATAATCATATAAAAATTTAAAACTTAGCTTGTCGTTTAACAAAACAAAACTTAAACAAATTCATACTGAATTCAATGCAAACAAATATACATACAAAATTTATCAAAATGCACGTGTACATTAATTTCAAATTAATAACAAATGTTTAATACTATAAAATAAACAATACACCAAAACATTTCTAAAATAAAAAGTGAAACTATAAAAGCTATCACTCTACTAGAATATTCTGTTTCATTCAACACAATCTCAAATGATATATCTCTTAATAAATATTCACTTTAATTCATAAATAAAATAATGATTGCGCCACAAACCCAACTCTGAAAACATCCGCTACTTTTAGAAACGATGAATTGATGAGTATTGGAAACGGATATTTCTCAAAGAGACGAGGAAATCGTACAATAGCTTCACACTGTTCCCCTGCCTTCCCTGATCTTAACCCTAACAGAAATAAATACAAAATATACTTATAAGAAATGTATTATCAAAATGTATACTCTTATTTAATAGTATATAAAATAAACAATAACACAACAACAATAATAACAGTAAAGAATTAGCAAGTATTTATTAAATATTTCAAATAACTAAATAATTTGTTATCAAAGAAAGCCATATTAGAATATCAAATTCCATAAACAAAAATTAATATCAAATCATTTTACTTAAAAAGCTATATAAAGCATGCAACTTTCGAGGCAATATAAATTTTCACTCATACAGTATTATCAAAATGTACAGTAATTTTTTGACTCAAGCAGACCAATTGTCAGATCATTTCAATCAAAAACAGAGTAATTAAAGAACTAAGACTGCTTTAAATTTTAAAATTACGAAACTATTATGCATATTATTTTAAACTGATTTCAAACACACATCATTCCAATTTCACCTTTGTCGAGTTCCATAAGTAAAGAGTTGGCATCTTTCTCCTGATCACCGTAAAGATTTTCTCCGAGCATTGATAGTTTTGCTGTTACTGAAGCCATTTTTATTTAATCTGAAATAATTGTCAAAATTAGTAAGATAGAATAATTTTCTGAACAAGAAAATGTAGCATATTATATTGTCAACACAATTAATCAAATAAATGTAAAGAGCAAACGACTGAAGCATTGGTCTCACCAAAAATGTATACCATCTACCCCACCCTCTTTTATTTTTATTCCAAAATGAAAAAAATCAAATATAAACTGCGAGACCAATTTTAACATTTATTTGTACTAAGCGCAAAGTACTGTACGATTAAACATCAGCTGCAAAAGTTCCGCTCTATCTCATGCCAAATAGTCAATCTCCACACAGTACAAAGTAGCAAACCGGTTAATTTAACATCAAATATCATCTTTTAATACATTTTGCGAGGATTGATTTTTATGTTATGGCTCATGTCATTAAAAAATACAACAAAATCCGGATTAGTTTTAAATATCTTCAACTAATTTTGATTTCTTTACAAAATATTCCAATTATCGCTCACGCTTCAACAAAGCTGGACGAAAATTGGGCAGCTTGCAAGTGGACTTTTCGCGACAAAAAAGTTATGGT
>JAQIXG010000595.1:0-29974 GCA_034700105.1 Oconnorella tubifera
CTATTTATCCCTGACAGCTAATCGCGCCTATAATCTGACACAATCTTTACGAATCAAATATAAAGCTACACACTCTTCCGATATCTAACGATCAGTGGAAGATTTAATTGTGAGAGATAAATTCTTTAACCCTTCACAAATATGAGTAAAAAAACATAAAATTTCACAACGGGCGTCTACAAACATCCCCTTCCCACCAAACCTCTTCCATCAACCTTCCAGCATACCACCAGCCTCTCCCGGAATTACTAGCGATTAAACTATTTTCACTTAAAATGGTATAAACGACCAAAAAAAAGTCTCGTTTTCAAAATTCGTAAATACGAAAATGTAAGTATTTTTACTGTAAAACTGTAGTTTTTCCGCTCCCTCAAAATTCGTTTTTAAATTCGCCAGTATACCGACGATACGTTATTATTGTATAAATAGGGTTACAGTTAATATGCCAGCGGCCGCGTTCAATTACAATCAAACTTTACACTACTATTATTATACAACCATAAAATTGTGTACACACGGTCACCGCCCAGTCCCTCAGGCGCTTATCAACGATACTTCTAATCAAAAACTTATCTAAAAATAGAGCATCTTGAATTTACACTACATTGAATCGGAATGCCGTTTACGACTCAAAGACTTGAACTGATAATAAAATTTAATTAGAGCGAAATTAGACTAAATGAAATGCATTAACATTACACTAAATGCTGCGGTATAAAAAATTATTTGTTAAATGACTATGCAGTAAAGATTGTGATGATATATAAATGAAACTATACCTGCTTTTCGAATTTTTTAAATAAAGACTATTATATATACCTACAGTATATATTATATGAAATTAAGGAATGTTATATGGAGTGAAGATTCAATAGAACGAAAATAGGTTTTAAAAATCAACTAACTATCTCGCATCCTTCTGCTTTTCTATTCCTGTTCCAGCCCCTTCATCCTTATCCTGATTTGTAAGCAATCCATGAATGAGGATACTCCTTAAACTAAACAGCTAACATCACTCGTGGTAATACATTGTAGATAAGTAGACAGGTCGTCAATTAAGAAAATGAATGAAGGAATCGAGAGAGATAGACAGTGAAAAAGAATTCAAGGTCAAAATGGCCACGGCCAAAATGGACATAGCCATTTTATCCTAGGACAAAATGGACACGGACAAAATGGCTATAAAAGAGGACAAAATGGACATCATAGTAAAGTAGGAAAAAAATTCTTTATTATTTTAAGAGTAAAAAATGTTCAACTTAAACGTTGTAATTGTAAAAATAATTTTTCAAATATAGTGATCAATATTAATATAAAATCCTAAAATATAAAGTTCAATTAAAACGGATGTTATGAATAAAAACCATAGAATCAAAATGATATGTTAATTCAAACATTAATGTTCCCAAAACGGATGTTATGACTAACTCCTCGTAAAAATTCTGCTATATTTTTTTCCATTAATGAATTGTGTATTATATATGGCAATAGTGAGCAGATTTTGCTTAAACAGTCTTTTTAGTAGTCATTTTGAGCAGATTTTTGATTTTTTCATTTTGAGCAGACATCAAAGCCGAAATTGCTTGTGAAGATTTTGATGTCCATTTTGAGCAGATTTTGCATGAATAGTGAAAGAGAGAGAGAACCATAAAAAAAGGAAAGAAGATGAATACGAATGGACTGTATTTATAACATTTATTAATGGCCTTGAATAAAATGATATTATTATACTCTTTGTTTTATTCAATCAATGGATAGTTATAGTAGAAACCAGTGCAAATTCTGTGAACGAGCGAACGAGCGAATTCAGTTGTAAAATTGAATGAATCAGAATCTTGTGACATTTTAATATATTTACCTGCATATTAAAATCTCTAGAATATATAGATGTTTTAATCATCACAAATAAATGGACAGTACAAAAATAGAAGAAAAATAAATCAAACACGAATATAAATATTATACAATGCAATCAATTTGTATTAACTACAAGTATTTTAATATAATTTAGACACAGTACCAATTAAAGAGATAATATTTTAGCTAGTGTAAATGAAACTATAAACAATAAATAATCTTTCAATAGGCTAAAATCTAGGCTAGAAATATAGCAAAATCATCACGACTTACATATATAAATATAATATGAAAATTAATTTATAAAAACAAGATATAAACACTAATATTATATCAGAATAGCTTTAACAAAAGGTTTTTTGTTTCTCAGGGTTGTCATAGAAACAATGCGCGTCATAATAGTAAAGATTTTTGATTATCAATTTACGTTATTTACATAGTTCTAAATAAAGTTTATTTTATTTCAAATTTTTATCAACATTAAAAAATGGATTTCAGAGCATTAAAATGTAAAAGCGATTAGCATGTATGCTTTAAAATCCTAGCAAGAAATAAATTTAGTTGCACTGAATTAAAATGAATTTAGTCTGTATGAATCAAATAAAGTTGTAACAGATCTATGGACATAATTTATTATTATTTATTATAATGTAAATACTTGATCATTTAAACGAGCATATTAACCACTAAAAAAGAGTTATAAACAACTCGATTAACTTAATCAATTAAAGATTTTATGATTATTTTATGATCTGTAATCTTACTAGACTGACACAGAGAGCATAAAATCTGGCTTTTATATAAAGTCATTTAATACGCAATATACTTGTCGAGACGTCATCTTGACATTAACATTTCAATCATTAAAGATTGATTTGTCGTTTCAAAGTTTACACTCATATTTTAAAAAAGTATCTTGGGGTAAATTTTTTGTTTGTGTCAATTTGTAAAAAGACGCAAAAATAAACAGAAATTGTAGTAGATAGTCGAGTGAACATTAAGATATTCAAGACAAAATAAAAGGGCATCGCATATTATTTAAGGAATGCAGAATATTTATCAAACGCCAATACATAACATTTATCACATCAATACACACCTTTATTTATATGATGCTTTGGACTTTAACTATAGTTGCTTACATATGGACTTTGATATCTTTATCTAAATTCTCATGTTTACTCACGTTTTGTATAAACACTATACCATAATAAGTAAGTAATTAAGTTAATTTATTTTTGTAAGCATTCTTTTGCAACTAGGGTAGTTCCAACATAATATATAAATTATAACAGTGAGTCCAAAAAATTGAAGTTAAAAATTATACAGTATTTGAATCATTACAAAATTTTATTCAACATCATTTAACAAGCTTATGACTTTAAATTAACTCGAAACATCTTGAATAACTGTAAAAATATTAACATCCTGAAATAGCCAATCAAATTAACACTGCCTTTTTACTGATTACAGCTTTGCACTAATTAAATGAAACAATACAAGTACTGTTTGTCATCGCAGAGTAAATTTAGCTATACACTTAAAATAGGACATTTGTTAATAAACAGTCAATATTTATCATATTATAACTCATTTATTGTGTCATTAATCACGTTGCATTTCACTCTGGTAAATTATATATTAATCCTTCATTTCAGTAGGATTTTTCAATCTAATTCTGAGAGACATACTATGGTATTGAGACAAATGATACTAGAATGTATTAAATATGCAAGTATACATAAAATTCGATGTTGTGTAATATGGTCAGATAATGCTTATAAGTTTAAAGTCACCTATGACTTTAAAGCCGCCTATAATGCAATGATAAGTACTTGTGAATGTATTTGTGTATGTATAATGCATTTATATTGATGCAACTGAGACTATAGGTATTAATATGCAACTATACAGATATTCAATGTTCTGTAATATAGGCAGATAATGCCTATAAGTTTAAAGTCACCTATATCTTTATAAATGCTTACTAAGCATGAGATTATGGAATCAATTGTGATTATTGCAAACAGTTATCAGATTTAACTCTATTGAACACAATGATATATTAATAACAGTTCAATGTTCAAATTTCTATCTAAGTATCAGTTACATTACAAATCTGTTGGGTTAAAATTATAATAAAGCCACTTAAAAAGATTTCTAATTTTGATCTTAAAAAGATCCTTTCTTAAGTATTTGTAAGAAATGAATTAAAGATATACTGTAGTTATATAGAGTTAAATCTCCACTGACATCTCGTGTTAGCAATAAGTCACAGTAGGTAACCATAAATAATTATAGGTTGATGATTACTGTCACAATGTCTAAACTTGGCTCCAATTTGCATGGTTGCTCTCTGGACTATTGTAGAGTTGACACCAATTATGTATGAATCATTATCTTATTATAAAACATTAACTTCTTCAAAGTAAGATTTCTGTTGGACCATTATTATTTTAATCAGAGTATAATGTACCCTACGATATATAACTTTCTATCCTAACAAATTATAATGTCAACTAACGAGAGTTATTAATAGAGTAAAATGACAAAAGTCAACTGGTTGATATATCAGTTTAATTTAACAAACTGTGAACAATACCTGATCAGCCAGCTACAATATTTATTTAAATAACCCTAACCTCAAAGTAACCCTAATCGCAACCATAGTTTGAACTTAGAAGTTATCTGTTATAGCCTCAATAACTAATATTATCAGGACTATTTTGATGAATAACAATTATGAAGGATATATGATCATTAATCAAGATTCACACATACTTTCACTATCAATAATCTATACATAATACATTACTGCTACTTGTTTACAACTCAAAATTGAAACAAGACTCAAAAGTTAACTAAATATCATACCTGATAACGCGTCACTTTTGACATAATCTGACGACATCACAACGTTGAGAGTCACCAGCAAAACGGACAAAGTCTTAAATGTCCACAGTTTGTATATGATCAAGGGTGCCTCACGCGAATGCTGGAACGACATGGCACGGACGGCAAACGCTTGGCATCTATTAATCAACTGCTCTTTCTCAATGATTGCTATAAACAAAAACAGTTCCTAGTATACAACTTTGTCTATCAACTCAAAATAAGTGAAAGAATCAGCGGTGGATTTTAGGAGAGAAAAATCTGGGAATAGGCCCCACTTTAAATGTTAAATGGTCTGCACTTGCTTAAACACATAGGACAACGTCTAGAATATCCTTAAAGGATATTTATACTTGTCGAGATTACTTGATTCTTGAAAGTCTTAGTTTCATTCTTAAGTACAGCGGTATATCTGTAAGTGAGACGAGTATGGTTTATATAAAGATTTAGGAGTGGTTGAGAATCCGATCTAAAGAGCTCTTTAAGTTAAAGTTAACTGCCGAGAGAGTGATGAAGTAGAGGAAGGAAGCTAGTTCATACAAAACTAGTCAAGTATCATTAATAGTAGTAGTCTAAACCGGTCTAAATTATGGTGGTAGGCCTATGCGATAAATTCAATAAAAATCACTTAGGTATATACTATTTGGGTACTAATTAAAATTAAATAGACTTAGGGTTAGAAGTTATGGTTTACGGTTATGATTAGGAGACGATTAGGATTTAGAACTAGTGTTTAAGCGGCGAAAAACTTCGAATAAGGTTATGGCCAGAGTCAATTTTTGGTTTAGGGTTAGGATTAGACATCAGTTTGTACCGATTTGGACTCGTTTTGTATCTAACTTGTCTTAAATCAATATGCTACCTAGCAAAGTGGTTAAAGCGTCGAGCTAATAATAGAAAGATCCTGGGTTTGAGTTTCATCATTATTATTGTTTCGCTAGCTTTCTACACTCATTAGCCAGATACAATCGGTGCATAGAGTTCGTTGTCGTTGAAAAAATAAGAAAATCCATAAAAAAATGCCATGATTCAAAGCTCAACTATAGGCTAATACAAATTTTATTATAACAATTCTTAAGCAACAAACAGTTTTGTACAATTATTTTAAACTCATTGTAATGGAGAATATTTTCGTGGACCTATCCACTATATAACACTACTTTGTTAAAATTTTGTCGTCGTCAGCTAAATTCTAAACAGAGTCATTTATAATAGCGCGACACGCTGAGAAAAATTCAAATTGATAGGGGGGCCCTCAGTCCTGACTAAAAAAAAATCTCTCTCGATATCATTCACTGCTGTGTAAATAAGCAAATCCATTTATGCATAAAAATAAATTAGCAATAATAAACATCAGTAAAGATATTAAATATAATTATATTACACAAGTTAAATATAATTATATTATAAAGTAATATACTGCTGGCCATATATTATAATGAAGAGAAAAGCAAATAAAGTAAATAAATAAATGTACTATACAACAAAGTAATATAGTGAGTGCATTTATTACGTCAATATTTTATCACAATCGCAATAATTAAAACTAAATAAAAATACAGCTAATAAAATATCAACTTAAACATAGCCAGATGTGTGAAGTTAACCGATAAAAAATTACTCATAAAATACTAGTTAAAACGCGATTTATTTGAAAGCATATATCTTAGTCTTAAATTATCTTAAATATAGTTTTCAAAGAACTGAGCTAAGAAGATCTAAATCGCCATTATGTCTACAATCTATTAATTAATAAAGCTTACGTAAAAACTTGACTTAAACATAAGCATAAGCATAAACACGAAGTACGCTGATATCAGCTTATATTATAAGCAGTAAAGTTCTGTTGCACGCTGAATGAAGCATTGCAATGTGACTATTATCAAAAATAAACTTACTTGATTTGACAAATCCAGGTAACAACCTATGCTATCAAAGTTTCATAACTATTTAAACTACAGCAACTCCAGAAATTTTAGATCCAGAAAACTCGCATGAAAATCGCGCTGAAAACGCACGTTTCCACCACGCTTTGAAATACACCTAAATTGTGTGTGAAGCATAAACACGAAGTGCGCTGATATCAGCTTATATTATAAGCAGTAAAGTTCTGTTGCACGTTGAATGAAGCGCACAAACGACTAAAAGATCTGCTAGATCAATGCATCGAAGACTTGAAGTTGTTTACTAGTCACAGAAAGAAATCAACCACGGCGCCGAGTTGCTGCTTGTTAAAAAACGAACAAATTTTAATGAAACCTAATTTCAGGATAGTTGACATTTAATTTAGTTAAAGAGTAGTCTAATATTATTTGAAGGTAATTGTAAGATTTATTATAGAAGGTGCCTCGACAAATTGGCCTAAAAAATAGTAACCCTACAAGTAGTGCGGTTAATTAATTTAAAACGCCTAACCAACCAAAACTTAACCGTAATTCAAACTCCAATTATAAATTTAAAGTTATAACTGATTTATCGAAAACAGTCTTGCAGGTGCACGAATTACGATTACATAATTGATCTCAAAATTAGACTTAGTAAAGAGTAATTACACTATTATAATAACTGAACTTATTCCTTAACTTATGTCAGCTTAAAAAGTTCGCATATTTAGACATGTTTCTATACTTCTGCAACGATTTATTGTCGTACAATAATTAGCCAATGAAAACCAACGAATATGATATCAGTTATTGATAGGTCGCGAGTCTCGTGGGAGAGTGACATACAAGAAATTCATCAAGATATAGTAAAAAGCACATTGATACGCAATGTCGCATATTAATACGCAGTTATAATTTTAAGGTTATCAATCGATGCAGTCTAAAACGACCTCAATAAGTGTAAAGAAAAAGTATCAGAGTGCTATAATTATTATTCTGATGACTGACAAACCTAAAAATAACTAATGACATTTTTGAGACTAATTTTATAGTGAAAGAACCAATATCTTAGAACCGTATCTTGCAAGTGTTTGGCTTACGATGTATAGTTATAGTACATGAAAAGGGCCTAATATTTTTTATTCAGTATTTAATTATTTCTCTTAATTATTACTTAATTACTTAATTATTTCAGCTGTAAGCTATAAACAGTTAATTAAAAAATAATAAAGTATAAATCATTTTTTTGATTATTGCTCATCGTCAAAATATTCTAGACATGCGGATACAGATTCCTTTTCTCTTACGTTAATGAATCCGACTGTCATCTTTTATTCAAATAAGTTTTATGATCGGTTCATCTAATGACCAAACCTCTAATCAATAGAATTAATCTGTAGATTACGATCAAAATTCAAATTCCAACAAAGTTTTGAGTTGTAACAGCTTTGTAAGTCCAGTCAACAAATTGCCTTTAATCGATCCGCAACGGGGATAATGATGCATGACGCCGACAATCCTTCAAACTGTTCAATAAATCTGCCACCTATAGGTTAAACAAACTAGATTTAGTGAAGTTCAGTTCGTCTCAAGGCGTTGTACTATCAGGGAACTAAAGTCTCTTTATAGTTTGTCGTTCATGTGCGAGTGAGTATACAGAGACAAATTTACTCAACTGTTTCTGTCACATTTTGCGGCAAAGCGGTATGTTTTATCGTTTGTGTGAAGTTTTGTAAATACACATAACCTAGAATAAATAGTACTCTGCGAATTATGATCAAGGTGTTAAAATGTTATAATTAACTAAGCTATATATTAAAATTTCTTAGCGAAGTTCATGACATGTCATTCAGATTTACGATTATTTCGGATCCAATTAGTTTGGCCCGTTGTAACAGTCACTTTAACTCACTTTTTGTCAGTTGGGTCATACGTATTATGTGTTAATGATTTTCTGTTAATTTTTCACTGCAGAGGCAATAACAGAGGCAATAATTATCACAATATCAAATTATCTGTTATAATATCGTAGAATGACTGAGTAGATGAAAGGACTTAATAATGTTAAAAATAATGAGACAAAATGAGTAGTTAAAATTTAAAATTATCAATAAAATATTATCTGCATGAAAAAATACCAGAATCAGCAACCTAAAAAAGCCAATGTCTTACTGTAAGCTCAATCGCTTTGAAAGTATACTGTTTCAAAAATTTACTGCATCAAATTGTATAAGATGGAGTTTAGATGAGGTTTCTCTGACTTTGCTAAAATAACTGGTCCGAACTGATCGTTCGCTTTATATTGTCAAATTCCCTTTTCGGAATTTGAAAATTTCATTCACAATTGATAATTAATTTTCCAATACAACATGTAGGTGTTGTAGATTTTTGTCAACCAGAAATGGCCTTGTTGGTGTTTGTGCATACATGTAGCACTTCGGTGTGAAAGTTCTAAGTGTTAGTTTAATCCAGAAGAAAACAAAAGTAAAATAGGACGCAGCCCTTACTTATTAAGTATTCCTAAACGTAAAATCGAATTAATTTAAATGTGAAATTTATCTTGGTTAGAAAAATATGATTTTCTATCTATAAAGTCTTACGATGCATATATAAGCAAATAATGTAAGAATTAACTGATCTTAATAATACCAAGTCTTACTATTATCTGACACCACCAAGATCTAGTTATTTGGGAATCAAATTCAGTCAATAAAAAATATGTGGTTATTGTGATTTCTAATCTTCGGTTAGGCCCCTACCTATAATAATTTTGTAATCAAACTTCTTATTTTGCGCCGTTGCAACGAGGATTCGTACAGACTTAAGTCTATAATTTGCGCTTATCAGAAGAAATCGTACATAATCGTTCAAGATAATCGTTCTGTTTTATTTCTAGGGAAAAGATCAATTACTCTTCTGCTGTCTGTGTATTCTTTCAATTGTTCTAAATCACATCTAACGTGACAGATACGCGTCAACAACACAGTTTCAGCATTAACTGTATTATTCTTCTGCTCTTAGTAGAATTTTCATGCAAAAGGTGTTTTCATGAACATTTTACTCAAGATTTTCTATAATAAACCATAATATTATAGGGTATACACATTAAGGACATTTTATATATGAATTAGTCAATGTCATTACTACCTGCGCGATTATGAGTTATTTCTTAATAGATAATTATAATTTATATCTCTTTTTAGGATTTAATTCTCAGTTAACAATTATAAGCTCCTTCAAAATTGAAAACAAGCTAATGTTGTCCTTAAGTATTTCCAGATAGGCCTATTCCAAGTTTTCAATTTTTTAAATAACAAGTGATATGCTTGATTTTTAATGTGAATGCAGCATTCACAGCATGTAGATATTGTTACAGAGAAACAAGTATTGCAATGACGGCAATCTCTGCAATGACGGCAAAGGCAGAAAAGGCATTTTTATTTTAAATTCTAAAGTATTTAAATTACAAATTGTCAGCATTGCATAAACATCTTAAGTGTCATGTATTTTAATGTTGTAATGTATACTACTCAGTTCATAAATATATGTTAGATGTGTTCCATTAAAAATAAATATTTACTACTAGGCCTATAGTAACTGCTGTTACAGGTACTAGTAGGTTTAAGCGTAGGCCTATATATTGTCTACAGACATTTGGTGTTACACTAAGCTACTGATATTGGACAACTGACATTTGGTCAACTGACATTTGGTCCACGCTAATTCTAACCATAATTCTCATGTCGCAGTAGATAAAATGTTGGTCGACGCAGTATCATAGACCAAAAGTCTATAGATGAAATAGCATGATACCCGACTTGTTAGCGTAAATTAGATGACATGCACTCATACAGGACATATCACATAAATTTGCATTTAATGACATATAAAAACAAATACTTTATTATATAATTGACAGTTGAAACAAATGCGTCAATATATTAAATTATCAGTTGAAATTAATACTATAATACCTATAATACATTAGATACTATAAGTATCATCGATACTTATAGTACCAATATCACAAATGAGAGTTTTATTATACAATTAATATTATATATTTTCATTTGTCCTTTAATAATTAGTTTACTAAGAACAATTTTCAATCCAAAATATTGAAATAAAATAAGATTATTTTTCGATTGAATATTTATAATTGTTGTCTATCGATAACTTCTAATTCTTTATAAACTTAGCAAACTTCAATATCTCTCACAAAACACTGTAAATATCTTTGGAATAGAGCAAAAATCCGAACTAAACCTTGAAACAAAATAACATTTGTACATTTATTATCACATAAGCAATAACCACTAGTTAATTAACACTCATTGATTGCTAGGGTTTTCATGGATTGCCAACTGACTAATACAATAGTCATATCCATAGCCATAGTAGTGTGAAAATAATGCAATCATTGATGAGCAACCTTAACAAGTGTTGCTGGTCATCAATAAAACACACAAGTTTAATTATATATCATTGGCTTCACTAATTAACTCATTTTACAGTAACTTATGATATTTCACAATATTTAACGTTAAATATCTTCAATAAGACAGATTTATAATGTGAAGATCAATTGATGATTCAAAGATCATCAACTGGAGAGCCAAGGATTACAAACTTTATTATTAATGTGTGCAGATTGGACGAGTAATTGGATACAAGAGGTTGTTGTTGCAAACTGGTTATATACGAGTGTTGTTTTGTCATTAAGCAGCTGAGGCAATCAATTCTTATCGTAAAGCTTCGACAGCATCTTGTCCACATTCAATTTTGTCCACTGCAGACAAAAAATGACATATTTAATCATTTAGTTATATGGCTAGACCTCATAAATTGAACGACTGCATGATCACATATATTAAAATTGTATGTAACAATTATATAGTTAATTTAAATAATAACAAATGAGTTAATAACGAATTAGAAATATTAACAATCAAGAAATGCGCACAATATTTAGGAAATCACAGTAAGACATAAATAATAATGTTTGAAAAAGTATATTTATTGACAATCATCCTGGGTAATATAGTAAAATGCAAAATTATAAAAAATATCAATATAGGATCTCAAAACTTGAGAAAATCCATCTTAATCTTAAAAAATTAAAACAATGTATTAAAACAATGTATAATATACAATTTGCGTAACAGTAACATAGCAAAAAACAGTGTCAAATTTTTGTAATATAATATTGAAAATCCAAAGTCAAATTGACAGTACAAATTATCAATAAAATTAATTAATACATTCAGAAATAGAAGTGAAAATATTTACATGTTTTGATTTCTTGTTTTCTTCGGAATCAGATGTGAAGCTCGCTTTGCGTTTCTTTCCCTTTTTATCACTTGTATCCGATACTTGATGAGAAGAATCTTGCACAGAAACTATATTTGCTAATGAATTCTGATGCTGTGTTTCAGAATTGTCATCAATTAAATCAACCTCATTAGCTTCTTTTCTCTGAATCAGATTACTAGTGAATGCATGACAATCTGCTATATTTTCAACTGCGCATAAATTTGCTACAGCCGAATCAAGCTCACTAATTGATACATCTGTATTTGAGGTAATGGTATTCGTAACTGCGGTAAAATATTGAATTGATGAAGAAGTAACAAAATGCGTGACATTTTGTGATGTCAACCCTTGAGAACTGGAAAGAGAACATCCAAAATCAGATGACGAAGTATTGGATATCGGAGGATAATCCTCAGAAGAAGGATGAACATTGGATGAATTCTGTCTCCACGAAGGTAAATTCAACCGGGGTTCCAACATCGTTTTTGAAACAATAATTTGATCATCTTTGGAACATGAGGGAACATCAAGTGAAGCAACACTAGTAAAAGTTTTCTTTACGAGATTACCAAATGCTTCAGTTATTTTCGAACGATGAGATGCAACATATTCTTGACTTGTCTGTGGTTTATTTACAGATGGTAAAATCTCAGTGTTTTCAGTGTGAATTGAGTTTATACCTTGTCTTACGTGTTCACAACACATCAGCAAAGCGTCAAAGCTACTTGGCATAGATGGAAGTGGTTTAGAGGAGAGGGTATATTGGTGAGAATGACTAACACTGGGCGGTGGACTGCAGAGAATACCAGTGGCAGAAGATTTATGCACCACATTCTCTGGTTTCTCTTTAATTGGAGTCTTTTGCAAATGTTTTGACTTATTGCCTTTCTTACTGAAGGAAGAACTCGCATGATTATCACGCAAGAATTTCGAATCTGCTTGATTCGTTGAAGATTTGTCTTTCGATTTTAATGAATCTCGTTTGTCAAGTTCCAGAACATCTAAATTCTTCATTCGTCCTACATCTATTAGCTGTGAATGGACTTTGTCATCACCTACGCATTCACTATGTTTTTGAATCCTTGCCCATTCTGATGAAATATCAGTCGACTCAGCGTAACTATCAGAATAATTACTATTTTCAGGAGAAGACCTTCTAGATACATTGAACTTTAGACTATCAGTGAGCACTCGATCACAAGGGGTACTTGTTAATGTGACAGCAGGACTTATTGATAATGAAGCTATACTGCTAGGGTCAGAAAATGCAGCACTTGGAGTTAAAGAGATCTTTCTACTCTTACGGACTCTACCATTGCCTGATACACTGCAGGTATGGACATCACTTTTAGAGAGAGAAGTATGAATAGAATCAATCTTTACACAGGATTGTGACTTAGATTTGACGAGATTAGACGATGGGTCAACTGTGAATGGTGAGGAAGGGAGAATTTTATTTTGAGAATTGCAAGGTGATGAATATCCTTCAAGGTCTTTTCTTGAATTAATTATTAAATTTTGTTTAGATATTGAATCAGGGTCGACAGGTTCAATCTTCCGACTTAATACTGGAAGAGACTTTACCAATAAAGTTTCGTTATTATTACAAAATGTTTGTTTGCAAGAGCTGGAGGTATTGATAGAATCATTTACATAGCACTCTTGTTCAAATGATGCTAATTTGCTTGGATGTTTTTTAGATTTGAACTTTGCGACAGTTAAATCAATTTCAGGTGACGATAAGAAGGAACTCAATTTATTTTTTGATTTGTCTGATGTAGCTTTTGCAGTATGTTTAATATTATCTGATATTACATATGCATCACACGTATTCTTCAAAACATTGGCAACATGAGATGATTTGATTACACACTGTGTAGTAGCTGACTGAGTTGAAAGCAACTTCGCAGTTGTATTAGAATGAACCTCTCGAAGAGCTTTGCGTCTTTTTCTATCTCTTGATCTATCTCTTTTTCTAATAAATATCAATCCAGCAGCATCAATATTATCAGTCGATACAGCCCTCTGAGCCATACAATATTCATTCATGGAAAGAGAAGATCTTTTTGCTCGTCTCGAGTTTCGCCGAAATATCGTTGCTGCATCGGAGGCAGCACTAATACCTCGACTCTCAGTAGGAATCTGAGAGGAATCAGGATTTGAGGCGGGTAATTTATTTTTAGCTTTGTGACTTCGTCTTGAATCGGGCGATCGTTTTTTACTTCGCTTTTTCTTTGAAGACCTTTTAGATTTATGTCTCGACTTGGTATTATCAGATTTATCTTTATGACTGCTAGATTTTTCATTCCGTACATTGCAGCCCTCACTGTTATCATAATTATTGAAGAAATAACAGGGTAATTCTTTATTGGAGTCATTTAATGAAAAAGAAAATTCGTCTGTTTTACTTTTAGAAGCCATAATGGACAAGTTATCTAAATTCAAATCGCTCAAACACGAATCCTTACCATTGCCATCCCTTGAGAATTCAACTGCACAATTACGACTGATATTCATTAAAGATTCATTCGTGTCACTGCATCCGATAAAAAATGACATTTCAGAATCGGTCAATGGACGCAACTGCGCAAATTCAATAAAAGCTTTGCTGGATGTTTCATTACTTAATTTCGAGACACTCTTATAATTAGATGAAATTGAATCCATCAAAGTACGATTGCCTTCTTGTTGGCAAACTGACTGATCCACCTGACCCAATGACAATTTTCTATTTAATTTGCAATCTTTTTGCTTTTCGTCAACAAGAGAAGATTTATCAAAATCAGATAAACTTTTGGGATTATTTTCAACAAACGAAACAGTCATTTCTAAACTAGAACTATTAGTTGAAGATATTGATTTGGACAGTTTATCATTTAATGCATCTTGTGTTTCAGAGACAACAATAATTGGAGAAACTGGAAGAGTTTTCAAACTTACACCTGATTCTGTAACACTGACAGAATCTGAATTTGATTTTTCACATTGCACAAATTTTTTCGAATTTTCACGATAAACATGCAAAGTTTTATTTTTTGGAATGATAAACTCGTGTGATGTTTCTGAATTTTCATCATCCAGAATTATCACATCACTATGATAGCCGTTTAATTTCTCAGATTCAACTTTTGAATGAGGAAAATTGACCGGTTTTCTAGACTTGGTAAAGGCATTTGAATTTTCATTGTCTCTGTTATAATCAACTTTATCGAGTCCAATCAAAGTGGAAATATCATTGGACATTTGAAATTTTGTTGCTCCATCAATTCGTCCTTTTAAGTGTAATTTCTTATCAAAATGTTCACTATAAAGTGGCAAAGCAACATGCTCGATATTCTTTATGTCAATGCATGATGCCTGAAACTTTGACACTGATAAAATTGGACTCATCAATATACCACATCGTGACCCTTGTGAATTATGTAAACTTCTGCTATTAGTACAACTGATTACTTGTTTAGATCGATTCAGTTGACTGTCATTCAAAGTAGAAGAGAATGCAGTATTTCTATCAAAATTATTAGCCAAACAACTGTTTAATCCAGTCATTTCACCATCAGAAATAACAATTGCTTCCTCAGAATCAGATTTATTTTCATTAACAAATCTTTTTGAAATAGGACTTGTTTCAAACTTCAGTCTACTTTGACAACCATTGTGAAAAGGGCGAATATTCGGCATCACATTAACACTCAATTTTGGTTCAAATCTACATCCATTATTTACCCTGATTGATTTATTTAAAGGGAATACATTGCTGTTATTTGAAGTTTTTAGCTTGGATTCTATTTTACCATTAACACTTGAAATACTACCAGTTTCATTTGTGACATTATCATCACAGGAGACGCAGTTTTTATTACGATACGAAATTGCAATAGGAATTTCAGCATTTTGTGCATTGGAATTATCATCAGTACATACCATTATGTTACTATTTGATGAAGATTCACCAGTAACTGCATCAATAATTATCATATCATTACTGGCATCCGATATAATTTGACTATTATCATCTGTCCGAGCTACAGTTACCATGAAATTATCATTATTTGAAGAGGAATTTTCGGAAGATACATTGACATCATCTACAGATTTATTCTTTATAAAACTCTTATTACTAACTGACAATCTGTTATTTTTTAATTCATCAGAAGACATACTGCTGCAGGAATGTGTAAGAGGCACAACACCACATATCGTATTAATACTAGTACAAGGAACATCGGTATTACATGAGGTAGTAAGTGGATCAAAATTAAAGTCAGAATGGATAGCCTGATCAAACTGATAAGGATCTTTATTGATCTCAGTGGTAATAGCAGGGAGATCGCTGTCAGCAATCAAATAGTAATCACCATTTGGAGTAAGAACCATAGAATAAGTTTCGCCTATCAAACCATAAAACTAATATTTGTATTTTCATATAAAATATAAATGAAAATAATGATAATCTCACCAGAAGGTTCCAGGTTGGAGACATGATATGACTTAGTATTACATTGACAATCTTGCTGCATGCATCAGAAAATATCAAATGGTTTGATATAACCTCAACATCGTATAAAGCAGAAAGAGAAAGAGTAATTTTATTATTTAACCCTTTTCCTGTAGAATTTTTTTAAATTTTTTTTCACTTAATGTGAATTTATTTACTGTGTAAAAAATAATAATGTGTAAAAAATAATAAAATACATACATAATTATATAAATATAGTTATACAATTATATAAATATATATGTTACAGTCAAAGTGTGAAATCAGTCATTGTACTACAATGACTGAAACGATCAGTCATTGTATTACATTGCCTGACACCACCAGGCAATGTAGTACAATGACTGAAATCGGCAGTCATTGTATTACAATGACTGAAATGTTGACTCGATTTTTTCACACTTTGACTGAAATGGTTTTCAATCTATTTTAATGGAATTGATTGATGGTACTTTTAAATTTCTTTAATTTTAAATGTTTATTTTATTAATGTTGGAGGGTTCATTAATTTTTGACCATAATCGATGCCAATAAACTTTAATTTAATAGTTACTTACATTTTATTAAATGGGGCTAAATTGTTCATTATCATAAACGCGTCGCATTTCTATCTGTTTGTTATCAGCGATTTATATGGTTTAAAAAGTGGTGACAATTATAAATTTTATGTTAATTTTGCGTTAATTTCGAAAACAGAATAACATAATATATTGAGATAATTTATGATTTAAAGAATGAAAACAAATCAGAGACAAAGAATCGCAGAGAGTATTACTTATGAACAATCTTTATGACTGCAATTTCTAAATTAGCCAATACTTAATTACTAAGTACTTTTTTTAATATAACATAATATGGAGTTTTAGGTGTACGTAACGTCAAATAATAAGCAAGCAATAAGAATATTTAAACGGAAAATGTCAAATAGGAATTAGTACTTAAAAAACGGAAATTTAGAATATAGTACTTTGAAAAATTACTGCTGAAACTGTTGTCTAAATTCAGATTCATCAGATTTTTTAATATCTGTTGCATAAGATATGAATTAACTATTGAGCTACAATTATGAACACGGTTTAAATCTTACATATCACTGATCGACACCTATTATGATAGTGAACAATTTGACTCTCACTTTTTTAGACTAATAATTAAATTAAATTCATTGACACCGATTATGGTAAGCCTTTAATGACTCTAATTTAATTAACCTTTAAATTTAAAAAGTTGACAAGTAATTAGTAACATCATAAAAATTGTTGAATGTAATAGATCTCTTCGAATCTTTGTTTCCGAGTTGTTTTGATTTTTGAAATCATGAATTATCTTAAATATTCTGTTTTTAAAATTAACGGAGTAGTTTTATTGTTGGCCTATAAGACTTTACGAAGCTGTAACAGCTGTTACAGCTTCATCAATCTGTCGAATCAGAATTTGTTCAAATTCTGATTCGACAGATTGATCATTATTATTATACAATGCGTAATATTTAATTAACTATTGTGCTATATTGTTGAAAAATTATGATTATGACAACTTTTTATCTTTAAATTATAAAATATCTTAAAATATTCTGTTATTTTGTTTTCGAAATTAACTTAATTACGACCACTTTTAAACCATTTCAAAAACCATTTCAATATATATCTAACCACAGATAGATTGAAATGCGACGTGTGTATGATAATCAACAATTTAACCAAATTTTAAAAAATAAGAGTAATTATTAAATTAAATTTTCTTGACACCGATTACGGTAAGAAAATAATGACTCCTCCAAGAATAATCAAATAAACATTTAAATGTAAAGAAATTGCAAAATACCATCAATCAATTCTATTAAAATAGCTTGAAAACCATTTCAGTCAAAGTGTGAAAAAATCGAGTCGACATTTCAGTCATTGTAGTACAATGACTGGCGATTTTAGTCATTGCCTGGTGGTGTCAGGCAATGTAATACAATGACTGATCGTTTTATTCATTGTAGTACAATGACTGATTTCACACTTTGACTGTAACATATATAGCCCCTAATTATATATAATTAATAAATCGAAAAATAATGCTAAAAGTTTTCAAAGTATCATGGTTTATTTAACATTGATACAATGTAACAGGTCAATATTTTACTTATTTTTAGTCTTTGATAGAAAAATTTATCAATTTTTTTTGATCCAGTATGGTCATCTAGCGAATCAGTATTAAAAACATCACTAAACGTAATATTACGGCCATTACAGTGTGTGGATTGCAATGGATAATAGAAAACGTGATATTACGTTTCTCACATTGGTGGAAAATATCAATCAAACGTAATATTACATTCCATACGGGAAAGGGGTTAAAATCTAGAAGTAAATTCATAGAATATAATAAACTACCTCTTGATAAAAAAATCCAGTGATGAAATAAAGTGATCTCTTTGTAGTTAACTGACTTAAAACATATATTTCAAAACTACCATCACAAAATTTTGAGATTACTCAATATAATAATTATTGATATAATAACAATAATAGTTCAGTAACATAATAACTATATTAACTGAATTATATTGATATTATATTGATTTATGTTCGTTCTTTTTCCTCTGTATAAAATACCACTAATCATTTTTATATTGTCGTATAAGTACACAGCATATTGTATACAATATCGAATTAAGGTTTAGAAAACTAAATACAAAACATACTCGCAATGAACTAAACAACTAATTCTTAAAGAAATCACGCTTAGATGTATTAAATATTAGCAAATTTAAAAGCTCTAACCATTTTCTCCAATGACAGTTTCATTACAAGTCTGATAATCTTCTAAGACAGCAGAAGCATTTTCTCTACCAGATATATTCATCAGTGGCCGTTGCATACTCAGTTCAGAATCAGCAACCTCACATCTAGATGAGTCAAGATTTTGTTGACATGGTTCAACATCAGACAACATGTGACAACCTTGTGTTTCCAGGTCCATGGCATTTGCAGTAGACTCATTCTCAGTGTGTTTCGTATCAGTAGTATCTCTGATGCTGTCAGATATTCTTGCACAGGTCTTAGACAACAATGGCATATGATCAGAAGCTGATGATAATGTGTGACTGCTATTATTACCATTTAATGGCACTGGCATATCGCTATTGAATGTCACTGTCATATTCTTAACCGATGACGATGACATCTGGCTGACATCTGTAGCTGATGAAACGGTCACATCATTATCTGATGTCAGAGCATCTCTGTTTGACAACAGTATCACATCCATAAACGATAAAAGAGTCAATGTTTGACTCGATGTGCTATCCTTACTAGAAGGCACTTTAACTTTCATACATTCTGTATCACTTATTGAATTCACAGTCTGAGACTCAGATAGGTCCATAACTGATACTGCATTAGTAACAGAAGCAGCTGACAAATCAGCTAACTTCATTGATTTAATATTATTAATACCTGATATATCATCAGCTACATTTAAGCGTACAATATCATGAGAATCTTTAACTGCATCTGGATATGAAATATCACGCGCTTCAACATCTCTTTCCAGGCACATATTATCATCTGGAGTTTCAGCCAATTCTAGCTTTGCAAATTCTATCACATCATTCGACTCTGATAAATTAATGCTCTCTGTTCCTTTTTCAACATCGTCGTTGCTGTCAGCTTTTTCAGATAAACTAGTATTTTCAACTAAATTAGATATTTCGCTTATCTCAGAATGGACTGAAACCACAGTAATCTCTGAGACATCTGAAGTTTTAAAAGGCTTTGAAGTTAAAACTGAATTGGAAACTTCTTTTTCAACACACGACTCAATTAAATTATGATTATTGTGATGAATAATCTTTTCATATTGTAAATCACAAACTAATTGAATAGATTTTAATTCATTTACTTCTTCTGAAACTGTGTCCTTTACAATAGAAACATTCGCATGTTCTACTTGATCACAGTCAGAGGATAACATGACTAGATCACTTTGAATGTCCTGCTGCATCGAGCTATTAAACGTAGCAGTAGAGGAAAACGTTTCATTTAAATTTACTTTATTCAATGAAACTTCTCGATTCTTTTCAGTGCATAGCAATATTTTCTCAGACCCAGATCCAGTGTTGCATGTTACAGCATCTGTGATCGACTGAGAAGAGTCATCAGATAATGGAATTGTACAGTTTCCAGATAGAAAAATATCAATGCTCATATTCTGTTGGGATAAATATTTCTGTTCAGGCTGTGAATGGGACAATAAACTTGGCATTAAATTATACTCGGGTATTTTCATACTTTCCACGCTTTGCTCAATACATTTTGCCTCAGAAACTAATATTTTTTGTTTTTCATTATTAGGAACACAACTTGCATTAATATCTACTTCAATGGCTTTACAATTCTGACTTATATCGCATTGTTGTTTTGTATCTTCTATTGCCAGTGATGCAATGTCTTGAAATGTTGCACTGTGACAAAGAACTGCATTTTCATTACCAATATTTGTTGTATTCGCAACAATATGTGATGAATCCTCAACAAACCCACAGTCAGTTGATATTAACTTTCCAATATTTTTAACCGATTCAATTTGATCATTTGACAAACAAAGACTGGATGACAACACATCGACTGAGTTTAATTCATTGTTCAAAGAATCAACTGCAGACAAATCTTTTTCAGCTACTGATTTGTCAACTGTTTTAGTACTTGAAAATTGAAATGCATTAATTGATTGATAAGATTCAACAGTTTCAGCAGACAAATTATCAGAAGTTATCTGTAAAGTACCTTGCCGATTATTATCCAATATAACTTCGGTACACTGTACAGAATTAGCAGATTGAATGTCATGTGACCGAGTAATGATATTGTTTGTTGGATTAACTGAGTCAGTCAATAAAATATCATTTGACTGCTTAATATTATTCGAGTTAGTTATATCTGTTACGGAAATATGACTACACTGTAAAACATTGGTGGATGTTTTTAAATAATTAAAATCATCCCCAGTTAAATTTTCTACATTCAAAGTAGACTGATTAACCATATCGTCTGCTTTATCAAAATCACTGACAAGTTGATCTGCAAAAAAAATCAGTCAATACAACATTAGTGAAAAAAAGGTGCAGCAAGCTATTGTAATACTCTACACAGCAAGATTCAAATCAGGAACTGTAGGTTCCAAATCTTGTGTTAAACTACTTTTCAACTAAGCTTGTCGCTTAATATCTATTTTGTGCTGATGTGACACTAAGCAACAAATACATGTTCTATAATATACAAAAACAACGTTTTGAATCTGATCTCAAAATTAAGTGTTCGTAAGCTCAATTCTTTCCTTAATATTTCATTTATTATAATGAAAATATTTAATATTTAACTATTTAATACGTAATAAACTAACCAACCTGCATCATTTGCCAAGTTCTGTAGCACTCTAAACCCACTCGATTCTGATCTGAAAGATTCTCCCAGCATCTCATCATTACAGCCTCCCTCCCCTTCCTCCACTGCACCTACCCCCTCTACACAACCCCCCTTCCCCACCCCCTCAAACGCACTACCAGAGGCAATACAATCTCCGAACGCTTCGTTGTTCGTAGAATGTTTTAACGCCTTGTTTGCAAAGAAATCAAAGTTGACCTCGCAGTCACTGAAAGTTTTACTGATGATGCTTTCCAGAGCTTCATCTGGCATTACACTGTCCTGCAGGCACACAAGCGATAGGTCATCCACACAGACAAAGAAATAAATAAAGATAAAATAAAAAAGAATGAGTAAAAAAATTCAAAATAAACTAGAGTTTTAATAGAAGGACTTTATAGAAGAGAAACTGGATCTGATGGTGTTAGAGAACTAGTCTACAGACTTTTGGTCTACGATACTACATCTACCGACATTTGGTCCAACTAATGTTTGGTCCATTACAATATTAGGGTTAGGATTAAACTTACGACAGATGAAATATCAGTAGACAAAGCGTCGTAGACCAAAAGTCTGTAAGCAAGTTATCGCGAAATCAGATTATTCATATTACGTTTAATTCATTTATATAGTTAGGTTTCATTGATAAAATTATTATTACATTATTATTTAATATCGTTCCAACTGATTTATATTTTCTACTGTTACAATTACAATAAACCGTGTTTAACATGCAAATCAATTTAAAATTTAATAATTTACTTGTTTATAAAACCAATAAACAAGTTAAAAAATATACATATAGAAACAAATAAAACTAATTCTCTTACAAACCTCCAACCACTGATCAAAACTCGGTGCAACAAACTCTTCAGTCGAATCGATCCTAAATCCATGCAATCTTGACACTCCATTTTCTCGCAATTTAACATCACTCAGCGTATTCAACTCACTAGCAATCGTCTCTAAACTTCCGGAATTAAAATCAGCATCTGAATTATCACTACAACATGTAGCTAATAGTTCACGGTTTGTAGATAACACATTTTGCTTTGTACACGTATCGTCAAGAGAAAATCCTATTTTTTCTCTACATTTCAATTCATGATTTCTTTCAGATACACTCTCTTTTTCTAACTGATTTCCAGAATGATCTGGATCGTGTGAGGTCATGCAAGAGTCTCTGAGCGAGGGAAGAGTGGAGTGAGAGGTGTCAGGCAGGGGAAGCTTGGATGAAGGGATGATGGAGGTGGATGGGGCTCTGTGTGAGCGAGATTGAGCGATAGTGTTAATGTTCTGAGCTAATCGTTCGGCAAACTGGCTGCTGTTGATCAGTTCTTCAAGTAAATGTGAGTAGTTATTATCCTGAAGACAGACAGTTAAATAGACAGTTGAATGGACAGTTATATAGATAAAGACAGTTATATAGACGAAAAATGGACAGTTATACAGACAGTTAGTTATATAGACAAAAAATGGACAGAAAAATGAACAGTTATATAGAGAATAAAACAAACAGTTATATAGACAGTTAAACAGACATTTAAAATTAGACAGTTATATGCATAGTTATATAGACAGGTACATAGCCAGCTATATAGGTAGCTATATCAATAGACAGTTATATAGACAGTTATATAGATAGTTATATAGACAGCTATATACACAGTAATATAGAGTAATATAAAAAACTATATTTACAGCTATAATAATAGACACTTATATGTATAATATACACTTATACATATACAATTACATGCACATTTATATAAACAGTTAAATATCAATTTAACTTATATTGCATTAACCTTAATTTTAAACTTTAACAAATTTAAACATTAATATTAAATTTATCATTTTAATCCACATACCGCATCGAAAACTGCGGTTACAGCATTTGCGTTTAGATTCAGTCCGTCATCCGCAATCTCATTGGTCGCAACAGACGTTACTGTCATATCATTGGCTGATGTACAGGATGGTCTTGCGGTAGTTAGTCGAATAACAAGCGAAGGTTTAACTGGAGATACACCCTTTTTTAGATTTCTTTTTGGAGCAGAACTTAAAAAAATAAATAAATCTTCATTAGACAACTGACAATACAATAAATATCAAGGCACGTTAGAGAAGTGGTCAGAGCGCTGGATTCGAAATCAATAGGATGAGCTGCACCCTTTAGTAAGGCGCTTAAATTAGCAGCTAAATCTTTGACATCGTTCATATGATAAGGTAATTCGGACGTTAAACATTTACGTTTAACCTTTGTAACCTTAATATATGAAGATCTACATAAAACCAAGACAATTGTACTTCATGACAAAAATGACTAGTATGGTAATGTGACTGACTAAAATTCCACAAATAGAAATTTAATCAGATTATTTGCCAAATTATATAAATCATTCCAAATGTTATAAATGATACAACCATGCTAATTTAATCTTAGTCATTTAAACTCTATCAAAAAGACTCGTAAATTTTTCTAGTAATGTCTTCATCATGACATTATTAGGGTTAGGATTAGAAGTCCTGATAAAAATAGTCATGAACCATCCGTCAAGAACAATTAGTCAACGAATCATTTGTCTGTGAATATTTATCTGTGAAAATCTGTTTGTAAACATTTAGTCTTTAAACATTTGTCTGTGAACATATATCATGGAACCCTCTTATTACCGTATACTATAAACTATTTCTTCGTAAACAATTTCATAAAACAAATATAAAGATTCAACTCCTTTTATTCAAACAAAATATAACTAAAACCGGTATCACACTAACCATTTACGTCTAGGTGACTTTGTAACATCTAAACCAACCGCACTGCATTCAAAATGACTCTTCATTTTCTTAGTCGGAGTTCTTGTTCGATGATCTGCCATACCATCGTCACCCCCACCCTTTACACTACCACCCACCCCATCCCCTCCACCCCCCACATTTCCCTTAGAAATCTTTCCAATTTCTCCTTCATCTAAACTATAAAAATCTGAATGAGATTTAATATCACCAAAAGCTTCAACCGTTGTCACATTATGCATTTCCATGTGCTCTGTTAAGTCGGATAACTTAGCAGCCTCGGATATAATCCCTCCTGCACTTTTGTGCGCGGAAACAAAACCGGTTTGATTAGAACTCGTACATTTTTCGCTTGCAAAGTGAAACTTTACGTTTTCAATGCTAGATGTTAGTTCGTCGATAGAATCCGGCATCGATACTAAACAAACATTTTCAAGCGTTGCACCTTCTTTATTAATAACGGAACAATTAGTGAAAGTCGTATTTAAACTTGTTGTACTGACATCGACAGAATTTGCAATAACTGAATTAGCATCATTAGTCTGGTTCATAAAATGTAATCCCATATTAGAAATCGATTGCGATGATACTGAAGATATTTTAGAGGCGTTTTTGATCTTATTATCTGACCTAGACTTACACTTAGATAATTTCAACAAATCACCATCTCCGTTTGAAAACAAAGCACCAATCGAATCGTCTCTTTTATTCGAACAAACTTTATCTGAAACTGCACTACTGCAAACCAAATTATTACTTAATAATTCGGCTTTTGATGAAAATAAAGTACAACCAGTGCTTCCTGAAGTTGCAGAAAAGTTTCTTGAAATCTCTGAAGAACCACACGAGGGATTTACCAACCGACCTGTATGCAAATCATTCAAGAAATGTTCAGAATCTTTTTCATCCCTCAAACTAACCCCACCGCGCGAACTAACCCCACCGCGCGATATTTCATTTAGTTCTTCAGAGAATGAAAACAAATTTCTAGAAGTTGATTGTAAAAGTCTAACATTAGTATCGAAACAACTTTCATTCTCAATGTTAGGACTTGAACTGAGTGTGGACAAATGGTTCCCTTCCATCGAAGGATGAAACAAACTAATCTCTGACTCAGACGTTGAAAGTAAAGATGAATTTAAAACCGAGTCACCATTTAAACTGCATTTTGTTTTCGAGTGTCTTACTTGTCTAAACGCGCTTTTCAATGTACTACTCTTCTTCACTGTCTTAACTCCATCTTTAATCTGTGTTACTTGTGATTTATTTGCATTGTCCAAAACATAACAACAATTTGTTTGTGACGATGTGCCATTAGACTGTTTTACTTCATTTTCAATCTCTGAGACAGCAATTGAAAAAACACCCCCTGGTTGCAATAATGGACTAATCCGTGCTGTTCCCCCTAAGTCTAATGCTGCACCCCCAGTTTGGTCTTCACCCCCCCTGGTATAATTCACTGCACCCCTGGTCTGGGTATGAACTATGCCACTACCTGCATCATGTCCAATCATGCCGCTATCTCGCACCGTATGTACATAACTTGTCTGCAAAGACGTTGCATGTTTTAGCTTACAGACAGCCGTATCAATTCTAAGCCAGATGTCTGTGTGATCAAGAGATGTGGCAAGTTTTAGCTCCCGAAGAGCCACGTCTAAAGGCTGCCAGAAAGCTGCACTTAATAGCTGGGTTCCTGGAGAAGTACAGAAATAAGCCGAATCAAACAATCGTTACGATACTATTCCTATTTTTAATATTGCAACAATAAACAATGTTATAATGCTATTTTGTATTATATTATTATAGAATATACTATAATAGAATCCATTATATTATATATTATATAGACTATATTGTATATTTTACAATATATTATTATATTACAATTAATTTATTTTTTTATTAGAATATTCTACTCTTAGTTTATATTATTATAACTACTTATTATATATAGCATTACTGTATATATAACTATATATATAGTACATACATCATACATACAAAGCTTTTTTTCTAAATACGTAATAATCATAACTTACTCTCAGATAAAATATGTCCATATTCAGTCAGGATATCAACAAGGCTGTGGCCAAAGATCTGTGTTGACACAACGCGCCCTTGTTGAGTCAATGCGATGTATTCAGTCAAATGATGACTTTCTCTCAGGAAGTGAAACGCTGCTTCACCACAATGTTCACTTTTGAGGTAGCCTTAAAATGGTACATTTTATTGCATACTTTCAAGTGGTGTATCATGAATTTGGAAAAAGACTATATTGATACATACAATTTACGTATAAACTCATATTATTATAAATGTTTATAAATGACAGTTTCGCGTTTTAACATTGCTATCAATTAGTTAAGCAACTTGTGCATTAATAGACTGAATACATAGTCAAATAAAGTCTAGGGTAGTTTTCATAATACTCAAAACTATTCATAAAAAAATGTTTATACCGTAATATCTAAATAGGAAAATCTTAAATAACAAATGAAAATAATGACATCAGTGTCTCACTTATCTAACTGGATTTAATACCCTTCTATACAAATCGTTATTCTTACATTAAACTAATTGTTACCTAATCGTACTAAATTAGCAACAACCGAAAAAGATGCAAAAATCATAATTCAACGAAGAAAAATTATTCTAACTCTTATCCATACCCTAATTTTGCTTTTTTTCGCTTAAATAATTTAAACGACAAACTGAGCCCAGCCGCTTTTTATACAATACCAAAACTACAAGCTTACCCAACACTAAACGAGCGACTTCAGACGGCAGAAATGAGTCCATATTTAAGCCTTAAAATATACAAAAATATCATTAAATCGCGTAAATAGAACAAAATTTAAGATTGGAACGTTTTATTAGAACTAGGCGAGACGGGGGAAACCGGAAAATTAATTTTATTAGTTATTTTAAAGTTTTGTTAAAGTGCCGCAAAATAACATCAAAGATCTGAAATAAGAAGCATATTATGCTGATTTGTTATTTTTATCTATTTCAACTATTTTTCCAAATTTGTTGAGATTCAATAAAAAATATAAAGTAATCAAGTTTATAATCAGATTTCTAATGTTTTAGTAATATATTAATTATTGAATTTATTTAAAAAATAGATGTTTATTAAGCAATTTGTTATTTTGATTTCATTCCAGATTGTGTTAATCACTAATTACATCAATATGATTGCAATACGGGAATTATTCGAAAATTCTAAAAATTCCGGTATTTTATTGATATAGAAATTCTGCAATGTTTAATTAGAGCACAAATTTCGAAATTTTGGAAATAAAATACGGATGTAAGAATTTATAATTAGTGTAACTAGAATATGTTTGATTATTAAGTTGGTGCTTGGAACGCCTAAATATTGATGAAAAAACTGAATGTTTACAATAATTTGTTTTGGCCGCGTTGAGTTAAAATAATGCAACAATAACTTTTCATTGTGATTAATGCCAAAATATAACCTTAAATCAAAACCGAATCAAATATAGTTTGTGCTGGCGACACAATATAGGCTTGCTGATTATCACAGTTTCACATCCGTGCTTTAGAATCTAATATCCACTAACTTAATTATATAGATTTGATATGCTTATTGTTCGAATTATTGTAAATATTAATTTCATTTAGTTTTCTTTTACGTTTCGTTTTCGTTTTGAACGTTGTTTTGTTAAGTTAAGAAGGGCCCGCTGAATTGATTATCATCTGACTAAATAAGTATATTTAAATTAAAATTTTAAATTAATTACTGCATGCAATGAACCTAAAAACTTATTTAAATTAATGATAATTATTATTATCAAAAAGCTTAAGAGATGTGCGTGGCTTTTCTTTCTTGTATATTTTTCTCTGAATAACAGGCGGCATATGTTCCGCTCGGTAGGTCTAAATCATGAGCAGCTGCCTTAGTTAAATCCCTAGAGAGAAAAAAAGAAGATTTTCTCGATGACTGATTTCATTAGTCGATGGTGTCGTTGCTACAGCCCGCAGTCACGTGTCTGAAATCGATCTTTTTTGCTTTTCATGTTCGTTACTAACTAGACAGTGATCGTCAGAATTTAACGCCAAAAATGTAGAAAAATGAAACTTATAGGCTTAAGGCAAAGGACTGAAAATCTAGGACTGTAATATTAAAATTGAGATCTGTACAAAAAAGGGAATTATAGCAAGCTCGTTATTTAAATGTATGTATGCAAAATAAATACTTGACATACTTTTGAAATTTATGCGACAAATATCATAATGCAAATGATAGGAAAACATAATAATGCACGAATAAAATGCAAAAATTCAAAATTCAACTTACAGTACCGGCGTACTTAAATTAAATGCAAATAAAACAGAGAAGGTATGTATTTATAAGTGAATCAAAGTGTTGCTAAATCTTTTTAATATTCCATTTATGTCATGCCTTAACTTTATGCTTCGTATTTTTTCCGTTAATATGTAGGCCTACGATTCATACAGGGGCAACTCTGTATACGCACGGGTGCGTTATAAGTGCATCATACATACATACATACATAGGCCTAATCACTGTTCGAAACATTTTTATTGCAAATAATAATAGAATTTAATCAGGATAATTAGGATAAACAATGAAAGAAGTTTAAAATAGGATCAATTGATATTAAATTTATTTTCTAAATCGTTTTATATTCTCATATTTTTATTTTTCAGTATTAAATTTAACCAGCTATAGATTAATATATGTTTTCATATATCGACGTTTTTTACACGTTAAACAAGACGTTGAGTAGAAATTTATAAACACTATCAATCGATCAGTATATCTATACTATTCTATAGGGCCTAATAAGTTAAAAAAGTATTTTTTCAAAACACTAAAAGAAGTTTAGATTAAGATGCAATTGATATTGAACCTATTCAGCTTTAATAATTAGTTTTATATTTCTACTTTCAAAGTTCTTTCCCATATCTTTATTTCCAATAAAAAATTATTTTAGCTGCTATCTGCAACGTAGACCTGCCGGTCACATGATTTTATGATCTCATTTCACATAGGCCAAAATGTTTCAGTGAGGTTACTAAACCGGTTTAAATATAAATTGAATTTTATGTAAGAAGTTATAAGGCTATACAAGACTTAGTATGCCTCAATTTCTTTTCATTGATTAACTTTACTCTTTATAATATTTAAAATGATCTAGAGAGAATCCCATATATTCCTGAGAGGAAGGACGACTTGTGGGGCACAGGATTTGTTGATCAAAGGGTCGCTAGAAGTTTTGGGAGGTCATGTTACTCGAAGACATAAATTTTTAGTTTAACCAAGGACCGGAAAA
>JAQIXG010000596.1:0-29963 GCA_034700105.1 Oconnorella tubifera
ATATTATATAGGGTCACACCAGATCATATTTTCCTGCTTTGCATTAACGTATACCGATAGGCTATAGACAAATAGTTTGACAATCTAATCGCAGATTGAAGCTTCCATCGTTTGATTGATTTCACTAATGAATGATGACAATATTTCATAGCAATGGATGATGTAAGAGCAAATATATGAACTGTACAATGCCGGAAAATCTCTTTGATAGCAAACGTCAACACAAAAAATAATATTTTTGCTAGTAGATCAACACCAGGAGTGGAAAAGGGTTCCGGATACATCTCCATCAATCCTTGTTTTACCCCGAAAAATGTAAGTGTGAAATATTTATGTTTGCAAACTTTCTGAAAATGGATTAAATTTTTTAATTGATTCGTAGATCAGCCAGTAAATAAATAGTCATTTCATTTCTAACTGATTGAGATCGGCCTGTTATAGCCCACTATAGTTGCAATTCGTTCTATATAAATATTCTATTGTAAAGTTTATCTAAATGTTTGTTAATTCTTGACAGTAAATTTATTTCGATATATTTCAATAACAAAATCTAAAATTCCAAAAAAATACATTGACAATACTTTTTCTAAAGTGAATCATATGAAGAGGTTTACATACACGTAGAGGTGAATTTGGTGAAAAACTTTCAAGTATTCCTGATCCTATCATGGCACTACAATTTTTCCGCTTCTCATGTCAACAATAAATTTTTAAATCTCAAGTGTCATCTAAAAATATTCCAAGTGTCCGGCAATCTCTTATCCATTCTCACACTAAACATACAGCATCAATATATTTATCAAACTTTTTCAGTATTCTGATATAACAACGTGTAATCCAGATAAGTTGTTTCGTCATGTATCAGATGATAATAAAATAATAGATGTTCAAAAATTTAGATTTTAAAGCGATTGAAAAATCGAAGTAAAACAACCAACATTTATTAAAATTAAACAAGAACCAAATATAAACGAAACTTCTTTCTATCTTGCCTATCTTGTTAATATTAAAATATACATATAAGTTTTTGCTCATTGTCATTAATTGTAACTTTGAATAAGAATAAAACGTTCGAAATAAATCTATGCAATTGTAAATTATCTAAATTACTCGCTCGTATGCATTGATCATGACGAATAAGACGTACTACAATTTCAAAGTTTTGAATACAGGCTTAATCACTATTCATAATTTTTAAAGTGTATTACTAAACTGCTATTCCAGTCATGAAATCATAATAAAATTTATTTTCGGCAACTCTCTTGTTTTGCGATGACTTCTGTGCAGCAAAAAAGTCAACAAAATATCCACGAAAACCTCTAAAATATTCTCTGCGGATCAGCGATCGAGTCGCGGACTGTTGTCATTTCTTCCGCCGATCTTTCCGACAGTGCAGTAATATCCACTTAGAAACGCATAAATCACTTAGCCTAAGCGGGCGTGTCTCTGATCGAATGAGCAGACTCAATTTATTACTCACATAAATTAGCAAAGATACACGAAGCAGTGGCATATGTAATTAAATAGAGAAGAGTTGGTGGGTCAAGGAAGGAGTGGATGACCGACAATGCGTTAATTTGGGAATAGACAGGTTGCCTGATTCAGACAATGTAATGGTATTCTTTATTCGATGCATTCGAAACATGTTAACACGATCGGAAAGGTACGACTATGATTTACTGCCAAGCCGCTGGTCATTAGTTTATATAAATGAAGATTTACTGCGATTGATTATTTTAATCACCGGGACTGTCTATTTATATTAATATGTTAAATGACCATAAACTCGGCAGCAGATTATACGGCTGGATTAGCTATATCCAGCTAAATACCGCCTAAAGAGTTTCTTACGGACGAATTTTTTGTTATTCTAAATGTTATTCGATTAATTCTTGGTACTGTTTTTCATTCATCTGGGTGAAGAGAATGTCTTCCTCGTATAATGAAGTCTCGTTTTTACCCAATCTATACTCATTGCTAACAGGAATTATTATCTTATTAGCTAATTCAATCGTTACCTCTAATGATTAAGGAATGATTATATAAATTATTTCGTAATAGGGCTACTTTATATTTTAACATCTAATCAGTTGACAAAATATATGTTAAAACTACTATATCTTCTATATGTTAATACATTTCTTTCTCTAATAGTTTTTTTGTTGCATAAAAGTGTACTTATAGTGTATACTGTAATTATAATGGTCTGAAAGACCATTATAATTACAGTATTTTGACTTAAATGGAATAAACTCTTCAAATTGACTTCAGATAAGTTTCTAACATTTTTTTCAACGCTTTCTTTAGTAAAAAAATATTCAATATTAAATATTATTTGCTTAAATGCCAAAAGAAAACAAAAGTAATAGCTGTGGTTTACTACTGTGGTTTACATGAGCGATTTAAGTCACAGGACGCCTTTATCATATCACGGCTACTGTCTGAATTCAATAAATTCCTCCCGAGTCATGCATCGGTCGAAGCTCTCGAACTATTAATCATATTTCACGTATCGACTAGATTACTGTAATTATATTCACAAGGGAATAATACACAAATAAATTGAGTGTTTCCAAACACGCAGGTAATTAATTTTCTTAAATTTACGGAGGAATATTTAAGACACATTAAACTTTTTTTATAATAAAACATTTTTTTAACTTAACAAATATCATATTTTAAAGTAGAGTCTTGTTAAGTCAAAATACATTTCATTATGTTTGCTTTGCTCCTGAAATTGAATCATGCGCATAATTATACACAATAATAAATTTTTAATTAACAATTACTTAATAGCTTAGCTAAAGCAATAGTTATTTTGTAACCTTATCAATAAAGTCATAAATCTACATTTAGCTAACTTTCTTTCCTTCTATAGCGACGCATACAAGTGAGTCTATTTATAGATCAGATATTATTATGGAAAATATGCCGATATAACGAAACTGTGCCAATGTATGTACCACACCACAAAGTGTACCGTAATAATATAAAATAATATAAACAATTGGCTTTATTTGTATACAGTTGTTACATCCTAAACTAGCTTTAAAACCAAAATTTTCTATCTAATGTTGACAAATTACTGCAATATAAGATGCTATATTCATATATTTTCGATATCGTTGAAGACAAGATCTCGTTATTTCTCTGAAAGCATTTGCTTAATAAATTTGGCGATTATCTTCAAGTTTTATTCAATTCAAAAATTGCATTGTCACGTACAAATTCAATCTAATAATGCCATTCGATGAATTGGCTATTCTAATGTATAATATCCGTTTAATAATTGACAATGTAAAATCATCCTATGGTGTAATGTCTCCCCTGAATTTAAAATCAACAAAAGCCTTGACAGTTTATTTGATACTAAATAATATGTAATTTGCTTTGTAGTAATTATTCAAGACTAATCAAGGCTAAATGGTACATGCTTTATCACGCTTCATCAGATAACATAACTGATGGGTAAATTAACTTAATTATTGTCTATATTTTAACTAATTTCCGATTTCATTCTTCAATAGAGCTAAAATTGAGTGCTAATTTTAGTCTGATTTAATGATATACTTTTTAGATGTAAGCCGAAATGAAATTGAATGTAACTGCACTAACACAATGTTTTCTTCATTCTGTGATTTCCCGCCGATAGACTACTAAATATTTTCATCCAAGTACAATGTTTGCTGTTGCACTTTGATTCAAATTTGACTTTACTTCCTGAATGAACTCTTATGCATTGAGTTCAATGCCGAACGGATCATTATGTAGCCATCAGAGAAGTTTACATTTTTATTCTACTTAGCTGAAAATTAGAAGTAAATTAGAAATAAGTATTAGGGCTTCTGGTTTTAGTTTGAAAATTAGTATTTACATTAAATTCTAATTATCAAATTAAAATTTTAATTTTAAAGTTGAATAGTTATGATTTCTGATGTAGAAATTTAACAAATTCTAAAATTACATTAAACACTTTGGCTATTATATGACAATATAACTAAATTGTATTCTTGTGATTTAAAATACTTTTTAAACTATGTTATCTATATATAAATTTTAATTTACAAATATGGAGCTAATTAAAAAAGGAAAATAACTTTAATGTCATAGTGCACAAACTTAAAGCAATTCAACGGTTAAGAAAAGTTAAACAATTACAATTTAATGAGAATTTCTTCAGCTTGTACTTAGAATCTTTGTTTATAGCAGCTACAATTCTTCATTCTTATAGTTATTACTAATAAATAAACTTATCGTCATTTACAACAAAATCTACTTTTACTTTTAGTACAATTTTAATAATCTCTCAGTCGGGCACTTCAGCACTGAAAGTCTCTAAGCCACAGAAAAGAAACAGCAAATGCCAAGAAACGGAATGTAAAAACAGTACTTTATTAAATTATAGACCTTATGATTTTCTTCTACGGATAGGATGATTCGAATATCCGAAAAGACCAAGACAACAATGTTTTATGATTCATTAGTTATGACGTGAGATTATAGGCTAAAGGTGACGTTAAAGATCCGTTTAACGTTTTGAGAATACAGTGAATAATATTTATACATTAAATACAGGGTGCGCAAAAACAGTTAAATACCAAAATGAAGACAAAATTAGGCATATTAGATGCGTTTTTTAATTTATTAAGGACTAAATTTTACATCTAATTGATCAATTTTATTTTTATAAGCAATAATTATAATAATAATGTTAGAATAATTTAGACCTACTGAAATTGATGAAGTTTAGAAATTTGATCGATTTTGTGGTATAGATTGATAAAAATGTTTGAAAAGAATCCATAAGGGAAAAATTATCTGATGATTAAGGCTAGCTGAAAGTAAAATATCCTTTATCTATTCATCTTCCAAAATGTTCTGTCTTCTCATTTTTACAAGTAACTTCCTAAAAATTAAAGTGCAATATTTTTGTAGTTTTATTTATTTATTTTTAAATATTTTACTTCTTTATTTCAGTATGTACTCAACTAACAATTGCAACTTTAGCAGTTGTAGTTATTTTATATAATTGAACTTCAAGAAAGTTGATGAAATGTGACTTTTCGACAATAATTTGTCATTTTTAACATAGCAATGTTTAAAAATAATATCGTAGTGCATAGGGAATATGATGTAATTCAAAGTTTAAGATGTTCCTATAAGTTTCAAAATGTTTAAATGCATTCAGAAAGCTAAATCTCATTTGATACTGAGCTATTAAAATAACCAGAACTGATACTATAGTACAATCAAAGTACTTATTATTGATGAAGGAGTATTTTTTGGCATTCTGTAAATTTGTCGTAGACAAATTACAAAGAATAGGTCAATGTTTGATATTATTTACCAATGTATCATATTTTTTAATCGTAAATTATTATTGTATGATTCTTAATGAAGATTATTGGATCAACCGTAGTTGTTTTATGTGATCGCACTACGGAGTACGGTAATTATCGATCTATATCGAAAAGAATTTGCTGTAAATAAATCATTGTTCAAGTACTACAGTGAGTTATGCATAAAAACTATTTAAAAAATTCGAAATAATTAAAGCTGAAACTCATAAAATGTACTTTGTAAAGTTCAAGATAGTTAAAGTAGAAACTCGTCAAATGGAACATAAATTTCGATTTTCTTTCTTCGTCAATAATCTTCAACATTTTCAATTTTCGTATTATAATATATTTGTTATTTTACGCTCACAAGTATTGTTTTATTTTTTTGCGCAATTATTTTGCATAGGATTATTAGGAATGTTTTATAGCGTTTAATTTTAGTTATCAAATTTAATAATTTGAAAAATCATTTTTGCAATTTTTACAGAAAATGATTGTGAATAAATTAATGTTGAAATCGGTTTAAAAAAGATTTATATTGAATATACTGTTTCAGTGTTATCATTGAAAAAGCAAACAATAGTGGAAAGATGATGCTTAATTAAAACTAATAAACAGATACTGTGCATGACGATATATTTTATAACCGAGCGATTTCGAAAGAAAGCTTAAATGGTATCATCTTGGTGTTAGATTGGCTCAAGAAAACAAGGTCTGAGAAGTCACATTTGGATACAATTTGATAGAAAATTAAATTAAAACTCAAATAACATGTTAACTATAATTATATGAGTTTGAGTTTGTTACATTTTAAATAATTCTTAATTCAGTCAAATTTAAATGTAAATTTCATTTATTTTTAAATTTACTCTTTATCAATTAGATTATTTCTTTATCAATTAGTTAATTGAACATCTATATTTGATTTAAACGTATTGTATAACTAAATTCGCATTCAAATTATATTTTTGAGTAATAATAATATATTATTTAATTAGATATATATAGAACTCAGTTGCAAGCAAATAGTTTAATTATTTTTTAATTTATAGTTAAGTGAAGTTTTGCGTGAAACAATAATTAAAAAGTGCAGCCGTTAATTTACAATAGTAGAATATGTTATAATTGACTTTTGTAACTATAATAAATCTAAAAATGACATTAAATCTTATTAATATTCACATTTTTCTCAATAATAATTAATATTGATTAGGAATAAAATTAGCTATTTTAACGAATAAAGTTATCTGCTATTTAATTTTTAGCTTATTAAAAGAAATCGATAAACGTAAAATTACTAATATTACTTAATACAACATGTAATACAACTGTATTATTCTATAATAGCAAAGAGGTTTTCTTGTAAGACTTTATCACGTGTAAAAAAAAACAATAAAAAGTATATTGGAATGTAGAGTCTTATTTCTTAAAATAATAACCTATTTCAAAAATATTATCAAAGTTTTATATATTGTCAATGCTTTTTCCCATTGTGATTAAGCCCCTCTCCTTCCCCCGCAGTATCCCTCGATATGAACGAGAATGTGACTGTCCTTGCAGATTAGTACTTATAGTGTCACCGGCTCGGCGATTGAAAGCAGTCGGTTACAATCGAATCATCCAAAGCAACTCGTCGTGCATCTGTCTGTACAATGAATTAAGCATGGCAAAATTTTAATCCATTTTTTAGGTGACTTTGGGCCATTCATAGATGTTATATGTACAAATATACGTCTTTGACAAAAATATTTCTGGAACAATAAATGTTGTAGTTTTCTTTACATGTTAACATGTAAAGAAAACTACAACAAAACTACAACAACAGCTTAGTTAAAAGGCAAATGTAAAGTATTTCTTGGTCGAATCAACAGTATTTATATTTGCAGACATATTCTGTCTTACAACTTACGCAAATCATTGATTAGTTAACCTTTTTAGTAATTATTAAGTTGCAATTTATGAATCGAAACATTTCCCAGATTAGGTTTTACTTTAAACTCTAACTAGGTTTTAAAATAAAGATTTATAAATAATAAGGAAAACTGGTAATTCAAAGAAACAATGTTGTCTCTTTAAATTACCAGTTTTCCTTATTATATTTAAATTTTATTTACTAATATGTTTAATAAAATTAAACTTATTAGTAAAATTGACTTGGTCAATTTGTTTTGCGTTCATTAAGAACGTGAAACGAATTGAACAACTTGCTAAATTTTAACTTTCTAAATTATAATTCCCTGTCAATCGATAGATTTTTTTGATTTTGTCTTTGTATTAAAATATTCTCCGTTTAACATGATTGAGTTTGCATGTTTTCATTTGGCCATAATGATATCTTTAGCCATTTTTTATTTCTTAGGATAAACGCGCATATGAAAGATTAAAAATGAAATGAAGAACAATTATTCAGCAAATCATGTAATAAATATCAGTAATTCTTTCATTAATCGATTTCATAAAGTCTACTATTGGACTATTTTACTGTTTTTATACTATTGGACTGTGTAGATAAACACTATATTTATACTGCATGGATTTTAATATCAATAAAAAATAGATATTAACGTTTGTAATAATATCTGAGCTATTTTATACCTTGCAACTTAAAACGAACAGCATTTACAGCAAAATTTTCATTGCATTATCTTATTGCTGAAAACACAATCGGTGAATCTCCTCTCAATGTTGAAATATTGCCTTGCCACTCTTATCAAAACTCTTACTCCGTGCTATTATTGCTTACCTCCAATTAGAACGTCACTTTTTCAACATACAATTTAACTCTAATTAGTTTAGGAATGAGTATTAGAACAAGCAAACTCAACTTGAATTGTCAGTATAAAACACTCCAACATACAGGAAGTAGGCCAAAAAATTAATTATTGTAAAAATTATGTTGTTATGCTGATTATTTTAGAGTAACACAAAATAAAATCATGACTATTTGTTTTAATTATGTAAGTAACTTGCAGTGGTTCTTTAGTAATTCGATTACAATCTTATTTTTTTAGAAACGAAAATTTGGAACATAAACTACACGCATGAGTGTGACAATCAACCCTATCATCAATGTTTAAGAATTACTTCAAAGAACAAAATTTTTTACATATATGATCCAGGATTACCACTACAATACAGTGTGCTTTTATTAATTCTTGCAATTTCTATTATAAATTTCTGTCAAATGCATGGCTAGTGGTGTGTTGATGAGAAAAACAATGGATAACACAACGTTTAGTTACCTCATATTTATAACGCTTTCTTTAATGTTATTTAATGAACAGAATTAATTTAGTATACTTATAAATTTGATGCCAATTAAATAACAGATAGTAATTTTGTAAATATCTGTATTAAGAGCAATCAAGTTAATAATTTAACAGATTGCAAAGCATTATCGAAGAATTAGACCAGGAAAAATTGCGTGATTATAATTGCACTTGACAGCAAAGTAATGAAAAACACTCCCATGCACTGACTTGACTGATCCAAGGGTCGTAGAAAGGACATAAATTTTATATTGGCTACATTGTGTGATATCAGTTTTTCTCATAATTTTAGATCTAAGGATTGTGTGGCAAGAAGATGAAAGACAATCGATATCATCTTCCGATTTCGATTCGTTTTCTGAGTAAACTCAACAAGTTACAGCTTTAATAAAACTCATAGACATCAGAATAAAAATCGTACCACTTAATAATAATTATTATTCTTTTAACCATCCTATATCCTACATTATCAATATAATTATTAATAATTACCTCTTATGAACTATATTAAGAGCTATATTTGTAGAATTAATTTAAAAATATGTAGCCTTCATATTACTCTGTTTCAGAAATTAATTCATTCTAAAGTCATGGTTCAAAAAACTTGCAGAATGAATTTTTGGCGCAGTATGATTTGCTTGTAAAACAACGATTTTTTAATTAACATAGTGTTTGCTCTTGTAAGCTTAAAAATTATTAATCATGAACGAAAAAATTCAAACTTTAAAATGGTTTACAAAACATACTGTTAATGATAATGAACTAATTTACTATTCTAGTACAAAAGAACGGAAATCAATTAAGAGTAAATATCAGAATTATGATAATCAGGAAGTTGTCGACCTTTTTATGGTGCTGGACTACCTATAGTGGGCTTGGATGACGAATTCATTGATCTGGGATAAAAAAATACTTCAATACACTACTTTAAAAATACTTCAATACACTACTTGTCCTGTTCCATATCGTTTTCAGCATATTTTTCCGTGAAAGAAATTTTAAATTTCATATTAATTCTTTTGAATTTTATTTCGTATAGCCCCATTGCATTTCTTGTGAGAACAGATTCCGACCTTTAATTAACGCCTTATTCTCATCCCCGTGCTCTGTTTCTATCTTGATTAAAAACATTCCACCGTGCCTTATGTGCACACAAAATAATTGCATTTTGACACTCGGAATTTACCAGAAAAAGGAATAATTATCGCGAATAACTGAAGCATGAAAAGAAAAAATCCACGGATTGTTTGGAATATACTGCATCTCATCATCACTTATTCCTGGTCGCAAGGATCACTCGCTATTGTTAAGGTTACAGATTAATCTATAGTAAAGATTAGCAAAAAAAGTGTTTTCATTTCTCACTGCATAGTAGGCCTATCCACCCTGACATTTATCGCTGATAAATTTGTAACTATTTATTTTCAATTGCATTAATAAGATTTTTCACAACTATTATTCAGGACTGATGTGGAAAGAAATGCCGTTCGATTCCGTCAATGCTTAAAAACAAGTTAAAAGCATGATTATCTCGTGCAGATGTTATCACCAGTAGTTTGTTTGGACAAAGCAGTTTAATTCTATCTCGAACTTAGGATGTTTAGTTATCATTGAAACGGGATGAAAAGTAAAAAAGTGTTTGCGTACAATTTTGTAGCGAAACTTACAATATTAAATATTTTCAAATTCATGTAAAATAAAGTAGTAATTGACGTAGTAACGATTAAATTTGATTTGTAAAATGAATAAATTTGCATTTTGAAAAAGCGCATTGTATAAATAAAGTAACTTGTATTTGTAATTAATGTTGTCAATGCAACCTGGGTTGGCGGTTGTACAAAGTTCCAAGAATGTTTTACGGCTAGAATTCGCTTAGTTGAAAAATAGTCATTAATTTTAGTCCAATTTTGAAAATAAAATGCTTGCTTGTTGAAAATCCTACAGCGTAATATCCTATTGACGCAAAAACCTTGCGTCAAAAATTGCGAAATTGCTCTACTACAGGGCCTACTATAGAAAAATATTATCTTGTAACTCGATTGTTTTGCACAAAAATCTCTGTAAAGCAAAGATTATTATTTAATTTCATATATTTACGCACTCATTTTCTTTTGAAACACAGACAAATAAAAAGAGTTTCTTAGTTATATATCAGAGAATAAAAATAATACTCAAATTAAGTAAATCATGATTGCCAGACTCATAGGTTTAAACTTGGCTGTTAAATATTATTTAAAGTTACCCTACTTAGATTTACGAATTTTTATGCTCGTTTTTTGCACAATATAGTAAGCACAATATTAGAGTTCTCAAAAAGTAAAGTCAAGATATTCTGTAAAAAATTACTTTTTTAACTACCGATACTCTTTAAATTGTATTACTAATATTTTATTGCTAATATAATAAAAATTAAAACTTTTATATATAAATTGAAAATATCGCTGTTTGTAAAACAGCGATATTTAATAAAACAGCTATTGTAAACAGATATATTGTAATTTTATTTTAGTGTCGTTATTTATATTTATTTATATTTATTTGAGTTTGAATTATCTTATTTTACTTGTTTATCATTTGATTGATGAATTTAAATTACATATTAATGAAGTAGCTGTTTAAGTTAATTGCATATGTGACACTGTGAGTGTTTATATATATATATAAAAATTAGCCAAAAAGTAACTTCTTTTGCTAAAATAACATAAAAAATATAAAAAATCGTCTATGGTATAAAAACATATCTGTACATTATAGAATAACGAGCTGTAAATAAAAAAGTTATACAAAATTAAACAATTGTTATTATAAATTATTCACTGAATTACTTTTATTCTTCTTACCATATATCAGATGAAACCATAACGTGATGTAATAGAGCTTCATTTTGCTCAACTGCAAAACTCTTTAGCTAACCAATGCGGATTGACTCGTCGAATGTCACTCGGTATGATTCTGTTATTTTCACGTAACACTTGACGAAAAATAGTCTTAAAAGAGCAATAACGCTCAATTTCTTTGGACACAATAAAATATATTAACTCTTGACCGCTCTGATAAATTTCTGATTTGTAGAATCAAACTAAAAACGTTCTATAATAACAAACTTAATGAATTTGTTGTTTCAGAAGTTTATAGACGCAAGTTTCTGAAAAGCGTAATATCGCTTCGCCGTTTCTCAGCTTATAGAGGTGACTTACAGACGCAAACTTGTGACTTGCTCTGATGCGGGCTTCACATATCGACGCTTTTATGGATGACGCTTGAAGTCAATTGCATCAGGCACTCGACTCTACAATCTCTATACGTTGCGACGCAGAGGAGAATTGTATGCGTTTATTTCGATTGAAAAGGTCAAAAATGCGATTTACAAATATATACACGTTATACGAAAGCTTGCAAGTTTTTGCTTATGCATATTATAATAATTCATTTTTTAAACACACTTTATAAAAAAATATGAAAGAGAAAAATATTGTTTGTTTATTTCGCTTTTCTGGGATCATATATGAACTATTTTTACATATTGCTTGTATTTTCAGTAATCTCATATTGTTACAATAAAAACTAATTAGAAAAAATTACTGATTAGTAAAAAATCTCGAAATAAAAGAGAACTGCTAAATAGTTGCATTACTGCAACTATTTAGAATGAAAGTTTAAAATGTAGTCGCTGAGAATGCGACGCCGAATGTCTCAGATAATGGCGCCGGAGGCTGGCACCAAAGAAAACTCGCTGACTGCTTGACTTCAGTGTTATAGCGATTAACAAAAATGAGATTTACTTAAGGTTTTAATTTCGTTTGCAGGCTATTCTTTTTGTAGTAAATAATTTTCCTAAATGTATCGTGGACAGACATTGTTCTTTAATAAGACTTTTTCTATCAGTAATCGCATTTAGACAGAGAATAAATAATCGGGAAATTAACTGTAAGAATTTGATTTCATCGTTTACATTAAACTGATTAATTATTAAATTAATGCCAAATTAACAACTAAATTCTATTTTGCATTTTATTTCAATATGTAAATAACATTAGACATACAATGAAAATTAAAGGTTATGTGAGACCAAGGTTATAACACGAACAACGTTATCATAATATTTCTTGGTATTTATATTATATTATCAATTTTCTGGTTTTTAAATTTTTTAACTTTTCAATGTGTAAATGCTTGAATGTGCTTGTGCAAACTATTAACTTTCTGTGTACTGTAAATTAATAGTAGATACTGTCTTTTTTATTTCTTCTACTATGTATTTATTGTATATTTTCTGATTCATCTATGAAAATCAAAAATACTTGTTCTTTATGTAATGCTAATAAAAATAAATCATTTCATAAGATATAGTATCATATAACACCTTAGGCAAAATTAACCACTTGACATTTATTCCTTTTTCTAATTAACAGGCTTGCAGACCACTAGTATAATTCCTGATCTATAGTGTATATGTTTTTTATATGAGTCGACACATGTTTAATGTTTAATTAAACAGCCACTTCTACGTAAACAATAGTAGACATTTTGTGATAATGGGATGTAATGATTTTTTATGTTCAATCGGTTAAGACAAAAATTTCACTGCATTGAGTATAAAAAGTAAATTTATTCAGTCATTAGAGACTCGGGTATAGCATATTAAGCATCTGTGCTATGTAATAAATTATGACATTGCGATTTTTTTGCGATAATATCTGCGATTATCAATTATAATTCAGTTATAATCCATTATATAAATCGTATCAAAGCATCAGGCAAGCTAATAAAAATTATGAACAAGTTTTCAATGTAAAATTATTTTAATTGAAAGAATAACTTTGCTGAACCAAGGAAGTGTTTCAAAAAAGCTGTTACAGAATGTTAACAGTATTATAAAAACGTTACAAATAAAATAAAAAGAGTCCAGTTTGCTTTTATATTAATAAACTGCAAGTCATTTGTGACAGTTAACTTGTTAACTCGTCAATGTTAACATCATTCCTCAGTTTTTGTCAAACAAGCAGTCTCCAGTTTTTGCATACACAGTCTCTCTTCCGTGACTTCATTGTTTAATTCACAGTATGTTGCATCACGTCCTAACTTTTAATATCCTGTCTAATATTCTTATTTCACCGCTGTAAACAAACTAATATCAACCTTACTTATTATTATTATAAGAATAACTAATTTATTCATGTGATGTGTTTTAGTTTTCGCAAATTTTATTCTTCATGTATCTCTGCTTATCGCATGAAAACTTTATGAAACGTAATTAAATAGCATTTTTATAAAAAATGAATGATAAATCGACTAAAGTTTCATTAAAATAAAAGATTAAGCTTTGATATAGTTTATTTCATTGATTAACATAACATTAAAATTAAATATACACATAATGACTAATATACCCTAATATTATACTAATAGCAGGTAAGTACTGATTTTTAATATGAACAACGCTCATAAAATTACACGAAAATTGATAGCAATTCAGAGTTATCGCATTCTATGATCGAGATGCCTCATAACCAAATTTTACGATCAACAGAAATTTATGGTTAAGCTTGTAATTATTTACTAATTGATTTTACAATCATTTACTATTTGAGTTTCATATGAAGCAAGTCCTATAGTGCCTTGAGCCGAATTAGCTATGAAAAATTAAAGGAATCATTTAAATATTGGATCTAAATGCGACTGAAATAGAGACCATCGTCCATGTTGTCGAGAACACTAGAGTGACTGGACAACATTAATATAAAATATGAAGTCTCCATATTTTAACAATATAACGTTTGCTTTAACACATTATCATCATCAAAGAAACGTCAATTTTGGAAATATAAAAATTTAGTATAATTTACGATATTTTATTATCTACCATTTAAATAATAGAAATCTTAGTTATATTATACAAATTCACATTTAACAATTTAAATATACTGTAGATTAAATAGTCTAGCATCGTATATATTTATTATTTTTTTAAGATCCAGTGAATTTTATGCAATGCGAATTCATGTCAATGTAGGTAAAAAGATTCTCAAACTATTAATTATAATAACTATATAAAACTAACAGTTATATTAACACGAAACAGTTGTGAGCTTCGCGTTAATTCTTTGATAAATCAGATATGACTTTGGTAATTCCCGTATTACTAGGAATCTCTCAGAATACCATAATAAGTCTAGTCGTTTATCAGTTTCCGCCAGCGTATCACTTTTCATTATGGAGTTCAATGAATAAGACAGCGTTACGATTTTGTCGCGGTCTGGTTTAACCAGTCACGTTATTGAACGGGCGTGCTAAGCGCAGGAGCGTGACAGAGATGGGAACGATTTGTGTTAAGCGGCGATGTTCGAGGGTAGAGTTATTACTCGAACTATATGTGATGGGGTAACAAATGAGCGCATAAAATATTTAGTGTTATATTGTGATTTAGAGAGAAAGAATTATTCGCTATACGCGCAACTCAATGCGTGCATTTTGATTGATGGTTTCATTGCGAATGATAGATTATGTAATACGCTTTTTCATTTTGCATTCAAAAAGTTGAAAATGTTTCCATGGAGCTATATACTTAAATATTAGCTCATTATACTGTGCTAAATAAACGCAAATGGCATTTATGATACTTTTCTGAAACTATTAAAAACGAACGTTTTTTCTGGCAATAATAATGCGCCAAAAAACCAGTGCATTGTATCAACTGAAGAGGCCTTCTAATCTGCGAACTCATATATCTCCTGAATCCAATAAACGCTGGACCATTTGTTTAATAAATATCAGCTATTGCTAGATCAATGCTCGAAAGTATCATCGAGATTGAGATAAAGAAATTGAACGCGACGACGTGTGAAACAGTCGCAGATTTATAAAATCTAGGACCACTTGTTGATTCGTGATGCTTTCCTCTCGCGCTACTGTGTCGCTCTATCAATCTCCCGCTCAGCGCTCGAGTACTGCGCGACTCCGAAGGACTTTATCATCCTTCACTCGGTCGATGTAACTGAGACGATGTGGTCATCGCTCCACATTTATTAATGATCATCAATTTAGTATTTTTAGAAAACTGTCAAAGTTCATAATCTAGAAAAAAAATTTCCCATCGGTGATTTGATTTATTGAATCATTTATGATTTATTTGATTGATTAACGGCTGATTTTCGAAAACAATTAATCGTCATATTAGGTGAAACATTTAAATGAAACAATTTATTCAACGAAACCGCTTTAGTGATGAAGATAATATTTAGAAATGAAATACATAGCTTAATTACATGTTTTCTTATACATTTTAACTGTATTCAATACAGTTTTATTTACAAGTGTAGAAATTGAAATAATACCTTTAGCTCATATATTCAGAAAAATATATTTACGGTGAAATTTACAAGATTTCGACAGTGCGCTTAAAATTGATATTAATACACAATAAATTAATGAGAAACATCTAACTCTCCGCTATAAATATTGTCAACTGTAAATAACACGGTCTCGAATACTCGTAGATATGTTATCAATTTAATTTCTGAAAAATGACACTGATATATTAATAAATATTGTCATAAATGTTTAACTAGGAAACAAGTAAACTAGAAAATATATATAAAGTGCGTAAATGACACTCCTTTTAAAAAAAATAGCAACACTCTCTGGCTGAAAATAAAGTGTCGGGCCTCTATTGGCAAACACTGGCAACACTTAACTTAAGCATAGATTATCATGGCAACAGGATCAGAGCTTTTACTTGAAGCACAGCGATTTCATTATTGGAGACTCTTTCGACTTTCTACCTTTTGTTAATTCTAGGTTCTTTCCTTACCGCAATAGCAATGACTGGCCAATTTCTATAAATCGTAATTGAGTGTTAAAGAAAGGAAAATACAATTGCGACAGGCCAGTAAATTTATAAAAATTTAAAAGATTGAAACTAAGATCTAAAATTAAATAAAATGATAAATTAAAGTTCTTTTTCTGTATATATGTCACATAAAGTTCAAAAACCGGTGACTCATTTTAACATTGCGGCATCACGCAACAATAAAAAATCAGAATTTGTGAAGCATAAACTTCCGTAAAGAAACTTGAACTTGAGCATTTTGACTTAAAAAATACTGCAATCTTTTTAGTAAGATAATTTACTTCCGTTAGCCTTGAATAATCTGTTCGATAGCTAGAAAAGAAAACATAAGCTTGTAGATGACAGCTGTATATACCTTGCTCCAGTACCTGACTACAAATATGAGTTCACTAGCAGGAGAAGAAAAAAAGCACAATCAGAATTTATAAAGTAAGAACTCAATCAGAAATCCAGTGAGCAAAAGCAAAAGAAATCAACTAGATTATTTAGTTGATTATTTAGTCAATTATTTAGCACAAGGACTGTTTTAATCAGAGTTGTTAAAATAACTTACAAACAAAACACATTGTTTTTAAGATATTACTTTACTTTAATCTATCATTTTTGTTTGTCTCTTCAATCCGAAGAGATCGAAGATTGTATACATTTTTTTCTGACTTATAGCCAAAACTATAATCCTATCAAATTATTTTATTATTAGAAAACTCTTTTAATATATAAGCGTTTATAAAGCTTATGAACTGCAATCAATTAGCGTGAAAGCTTAATAATAATTACATTTGTGCAATTCAGCATTTTAATCAACATTAAGTGCTCGATTTTTCTGACAAAATTTAAACAATGTTGTGCGTTTGCGGTTGAATTTTATTGAATTATCTTCATTTAGCCGAACACTGACCTACAAAATCTACCAGGCTGTTAACATGCTCGAAGATTCATTAAAGGTTAAGTTGAAATAAAATACACAATATCAATAAACGTTGTAACATTTTGTGAAATAGTGATATCATTAACTCTGCCTTATAAGTGTTATAAATGTAAAAGACATGAAAAGCAAATTGATAATCAGGCATATTAATCAATTAAGTGTATAAAATGTTACCTTAAGATTTTTGTATTGGCCAATTATATGCACTGTGTAAATCAAGTATGTTATGTATATTTTTATCATTTGAACTTAAATAATTTAAATTTGACCGAAACTTCAAATTTCTTTAATTCATGAAAAGTGTATAAAAAGTACATAAAGTTAATCAGCGGCATAAATTATTGTAACAATAATTAAAAAGACAATCAAATTTTATTCTCTGATGTCAATATTCATCAATGGCAGCAGTTTCACCGATAATTTGCTCGTGTCGTCACGTTACATCGAAAATTCATTGCTTCTGATGTGAAGTTGCATCGAATCAGTTCTCGGTTCGTTTATCCTCAAGCGCTTTGTTAGCGTTGTTTCATCAAAAAAATTATACCACACAGTCGTGTAATGTAAAGTTAATATTTACGATCAACAAGTCGGTCAGCTTGAGGTTGAATTATTTGTTGAATGCCTACACAATGATAGAAATAGTAGACTAATGTTTTGTTTTGACAAATTTCGAAGCAGCGATATATCACGATATATCGCGCTTCATATATTAACATGACATTACACGTTAACATTTAAATTATTTTGATAACCACGCGATAATTTATAAAAAAGATATTAAATTAAGATAATATTAAACATAATTATAACGGATTCTACTAAATATTATGTACACTATACATCATAAAATAGTAAGCAAAACTAGTAGTAGGCCTAAGAAATTTAAAAAAGTAAGTTCAAGAGAAGTTAATTTATAAAAGAACGCTTCGGCTTTTCATCTTATTGATTGTGTTTCTGAATTAATATTATATCGGAAAGTCGAATAATGTTTTAGATATTTAAATTTGCTCACTGTATTGAAGAGTGAAGTATTATCGATTGACAAGTTATCATTTTGTGTTTATTCAGAAATAACAAAATAGTAATAAAATGAATCTAATAATATATTGGAAAATAGCTTAGACCTATAATAACTTATAAGCCTATTTATAAAGAAATAGAGTCCGAACAAATTCGTTTAGATTCACGTTCTGATACTACATCTATTTTTCACGCACAAGCCACAAATTTACATCTCCCTTGAGATCGTTTCCAAAAAGAGTTTGGTTGAATCTTCATGATATATGTATATTATGCATAGCGGTTTCTATTAACCCATTCTGTGATAGAATAAAACAAAGATCAGAACGCTCAGAAGATGCGAATCGATCACCAAGTGTTTTCTGAGCATGAAATTCAATACTTCTTCCTATAGAGACGGGACCACTAAGACGATCAACTGCTGCTGAATCCAATAGACTGTGTACATAAGACGAGTATAGCAATCAACTATAATAGTTTCTACGAAAAGTGCCAATATCAGCTTATATAATAACTGTTATTATTGTCAACTTAAATAGGTCTACTAGATATTATTGAACAATATAATTTTGTGACGCAACTTCATCAACTTCAGTCCTATTAAAATTCAGCAACAATCCAATAATAGTTCACTGATAAAAAAATGATAAAAATAAAATTAATATCATAAATTTAAGAATATTCTTGTAAGCATTTTACGGCAGTCGCCTGAAAAGTTCGTCAGTAAATTTCTAGAAAAGCTTAATTAACTTAACTTACGCACTAGTATAACAATAGAGTCCAGGTCTTGTCAACTGCCGTGTGGGAACAAACAATTTATTATAGAACACAGTAAGTGCTAGTAGAAGTGTGAAGTGCAAAAGCGCCGCCAAACATCGATAATGTTTTATGGCTTTCTGAAAATAGTTCAGTACTTCTAATTGCCTGGCTTAATTCATCGATTGATCTTCCATTGTATGACGTCGCTAAATTTAGATTCTTATATGAGAATCGTGCTGACGTCATCAAACTTAGTAGTCCACTGGTAAATGAGTGTCTAGTTTATGATTATAAAATTTTAGCAAGTACAAGATTAGTTTGGGTGTTAAATAAATCCGATCTACTAAGATAAATTTAGTTCTATTACGCAAGAAGCGTCATATTTACTTTCTAACAGTAAAGTACTGTAAATCAATTTATATTCTGCATTATAATATGTTTAAAAAATGACGACATAAATAGCCATAATAGCTTCTGAATATATTACTATATCATTTTTATTGCGCCAATATGTAATTTTAGTCATTTTAGTGTTTTAAATATTAAAATATTTATAATCATGCATATAACTATCAGTAGTCTCTGATCACATAATGTTTCAATCGACTCGACTGAACCACAGATATAACCAAACTTTAACTTCAGTTTTGAGTAACAATAACATTTTTCTCATAATGTATGTTTTCATTAAAAAATACCGTCAATTATTACTTTTCCATTGTATGATATTTTTAGTGTCGTATTCGGAAACTCCACATAATCTGATTTCCAGATTTTTAAAAGTGAACATCTTTTTGGATATTTGACCGTTTGAGTATAATGTAGTCCCACTTCCTTTCTATTGATAATAAGGCATGAATTTTTATTGTTATTGTATGTATGAAGATTATTATAGACTGAAAATAGCTTCTCTTTATACATATAGTACGCAACCCAAATTGACCACATGCTTTCAGTTGTGTTGAGGCTCTCGAACAGATGATACCAGTAAGTAATTAAGGAATCTGGTATATAAGGATGAAAATCAGGTCTTGTATCTTTTATTCGATGAAACCACTGTTGAAAGTCATGCCAGTAGTAAGCAGTTGGAGATGTTCCCCACGTTCCACAATGTTTATACATGAAAACTGTATCTGAGATATTTTGAAACAATCCAGCTCGGTGTTTAGACTGAGCTTGAGGTTCCTCACTATGCAGTGAAGCTCCAAAGTATTCCGGATAACTCCCATAGTGTCGATGAACCGCTTTTAGCCAACGATAGATGAAAGGAGACACAACGATATCGTCTTCAATGAAAACAACGATTTCGGGAGAATTCTTTGCGATGTTTCTCGGAGACCATGTATCGATCCATTGTCCGTAGATGCCGACGTGACGTTTCTGTACATGGACTCTTGTTGGACCGCCTTTCCACTGAAATGACATCGCAACATTGAGGGTATCGGCATGGACTTGATGTAAGGAATTTCGATCAATCCATATCTCCAATCGCCCAGTATCTCCATCAAGTTCCACGGTATCAAGTGAATCGAGAAGAATTTTCAAAGATGCGTTTCGATTAAATGCTAAGATAATAATGCGAAAGTTTACGTCTTCAGGATAGGTACATGGTACCCCTGGTTCACAATTTATGTCAGACGACCACGGGACAGCAATCGTATCCGTAACATTAGAACTCTGTAAAATTATTCCATTCGAGTAAGTTTTGAGATGGGCGTCATTGTAAATGTCTAAGTGATTCTGATTATTCGATAGATGTCTGAAAAGACTATATCGAGCAGCTTCGGACTGAACAGAATTTCCGACATCGTTTATTATCCACATACAAATCAGTAAGACAGAGAAGAAACATAAAGCTGTTAAAATTTGAAGGAGTATTTTCGAATACTTCAGGAAAACCATCTACAAATGCGTTATTAGTTACTTATGATAGTAACTTTAACGGGCTACTCCATAGAGTGAAAATGAACTTTAACAATAATTCTAGAGATATACTATATAATATTATATTCTGCGAATCAAATGAGATAGATTGGGGTCTTGATCTCTTCAAAGTTGTAATAAATATACTAAGTTGTGACTTTTAATACTCTAATAGAATAATTTGTCGTTCTAAAACGTACAAGCTTAATTACTGTGAAATCAGCCACAGTTTAACAGCAAGTATAGTAATCAATAATAAATACGAGCATGTGCAGTAAAGTTATAAAAAATATAGTCATTGACATTGACCTGGTATTAAGAACAGAAAACAGAGGCATTGGTTCTGAAATTTAGTCCATACTCATGCATATAACCTTGCGAGGTATTTCATGGATCAAACCAAGAATACGGGATAAAAGTCGATGACTAATAACAATTTAATTTATTTAGGAATTGTATAAACTTATTTAGCTTCTTGATCTACAGTAATTCATAACAAAATCGTAACATATATAATATTATCTTAGGAATTAAATAAGTTTTCAAACTTGTATTATATGTAATAATTCTCTAGTTATTCTATTATTATTCTATTTATATACAAACGGCTTTTAAAATCCAAATCTAGAAAAGAAAAATTAAAATTAAATACTGTAACGTATTGTGATTAAAATGCTTGATATCGTAGTTACATTATTTCTTAACAACGGTGTGTTATTTAACAATTTATCAAAATTTCGGTATACTAGGCTATTATTAGCCTAACAGTTTTTTTGTTCGTTCCTACAACTGTTTATAGTCCGATTTCTACAGATAAATGGAGGAACTATTATAATTATAATTGACAATAGTGTAGCACGTGTGCCATAGAGATGCATATAAGTAAACGTATAATTAAAATAGATCTAGGTCCATAGAACTAAATACTAAAATCATCAGTGCGTTGCTCAACATAATTAATTTCCAGATAGCATTGATTACCACTAACAATTGATTGTATCTGAGGTTAGCCGACTTGCAAAAACATGTCAAGATGACTATTAAAATCTAAAACGCTTGTTGATACTTTCGAATATTGCGCTAATAGTTGTAGTTTGCTTTATATTGAGTTATAATTGTTGATGAAAAGTGGTTATAAACAATAGTTAATAATCCGGCTAAATACAGGGTTTTCCAAATAACATCAGAGAACATGCGATTATTATCAGTTATCGAAACTTCAATAATAGCTAAGTTCCCAAGTTTTCTAAAATGTCACATTAAAATGTCACATTTCAAATTGTAGGCTACTCATTTATATAAATATACAGGCTACGCCAAAAAGGATCTCCTAGCGACTTTGCGATAACTAAGCCAAAAGTAAATATTTTTTCCAACCACGAAATTTCACTTTGATATCTCAATTCGTTTAAAAAAGTTATGAACTCGCTACGAAAAAACTTAAAATTTCAACTTAATCAAGCTTTGTAATAGAAAAGCTTCTCAATTTCATGAATTTAAATCGGATAAATTTATGAGCATATATCCGTAGATAAAGTAGATATCAAAAATAGCCTGTCCGTTCTAGTGTGAGCCTACAATCACTATGTGGATGTCGATACGGATGTGTCTATGAATTTTTTAGGCGGATCATTGAAAATGTATTGCGCATCACTTTCTGATTTGAAGACATAAATTACATATAGGTTATATAACATACTTATATACATTAATTTCTACATTTTTCTTTCATTAATAACGCTCTTCTTTTTCGCAAAAGTTAAAATTAAATGTACATTGTACAGGGTGCGCTAAAAATTACCTTTACGATTTTTTGATAATAATTTGTCCAACATTAAATGTGTGCATCAAAAAGCATGTAACGCAACGAAAAAGTAAAAAAAAGATTTAATTAACTGGCTTCCGGACTGTATCCGACATTGAATTACGGATCCAGTTTCGAATGTTGGTTCCAAATTTTGATTCCGGAATCGATTCCGAATTTTGGTTCCGAATTTTGATTAAAAATTTGGGTTCTGAATTTTGGTTCCGAATTTTGGTTCCGGATCCGGTTCCAAATTTGGGTTCCTAACTGGTTTTGAATTTGGGTTCCGAATTTTGATTACAAATTTTAATTTTTAATTTTAAGTTGTTATTGTGATATTGTGATTCAGAATGTTGTTGCCTAATTTTAATATTAACATTAACCTTTACTATTTATTTGATTCTAGGATGATTCGTCCCCGAACGATTCGTCTCGCGGACGATTCGTCTCAATTTTTTTAAATTATTATAAGTATAAGGTGTCAGACAAGGGATATAATATTTATTAAAATAAATATACGAGCTATCACAGTTAATTAATTGCTACAAATTTCGATTATAGTCAGACAAAATCTTATGAGTTAATGTTTTTTTACCATAGACATTCACTATAAGATTACTATTCACCTTAATAATTCAAATAATGATAGTTTATACAAATTTGTAATAAAAAGATTTTTTACAAACGGGAAGGACAACTAATTAAGTAAAAAAGGATCTTATAAACAAAGAAAATTAAAAAAATTAAAACACTAAAAAAGCAGTTAAACAATGAAGGGAAAACATGAAGAAAAAAATACTGAAAATAGTAAATAAAATGGAATTTAAAAATTAAAGGAAATAAAATAAATTTACGAAAATCTTTAAAAATTAACAAATTTATTTAAAATAAAAGCATATTCAAACTAAAGTAGTATAAAACGAAACAACAGAAGAATTTCTAACTCTATCAAGGACAATCTAAAAAATGACAGGGTGCTATTTTGAGACCAATCGTCCGAGAGACGAAACAAAACGAGAATATATATACAATTTCTTTAATACATGTTAAAAAAAAAAATTTAAAATCTGGGGGGGGGCAACAAATGACGTCCCTGATAGCAGTGGACATAATTTCAGAAGGATGTCTGGAGACATTTAACCCTGATTTTCACAAATTAAGTTGTTTTGTATGTATTTGGGTCATTAGTGTCAAATTGCCACCATTCCCCCAAAAAACAGAAAAAATTGCTAGTAACATTGAATATCATGCATTAATTGTAATATTAAATATTTTGTGTGGAAAATTTTCCCCATTGATAAAATTTAAATGAAGCACGCCCCTGTTTACTTGTAATACATTCTTAATTATATTATAATCATCTTTGTCATAATATTAAATTCTATGATATTACCGGTAATAAGTTTTACGTCATTAGGTCTGACTGTTAGCAATTGAATTAAATAATCATTTTTGTTAATAAAAGAGCAATGATTATTTAAGCAGTACAGAGTTAATATGTTAATAGTATAGTACTAATAAATCAATCAAAATTAATAGTACTAATAAAATGATAAACAGTAATAATACAATATTAACTACAAATCAAGTTTATCAATTTACAGCAATAAATTTTGGAGAGGATTGGAAACCGATATTTATAGTTATAAATTAATAAGCATATAAGTTAAAATTTCTTGCACTTAATATTCCACTAAAAAAACGACTTGCCAGTAAATTTTTAAAAGATAAAAAGCATTTATATAGCGTAATATTTGTGAGATAATTTAAACCAAAATTAATTGTAAAAGTAAAATAATAATTATAAATCTTGCAAGTTTATCAATTAATAGCAATACATTTTGGAGAGGATTGGAAACCGAAATTTATTGTTATAAAATGATAAACTTTTAATTTTAATATTAAAATTTTTAATTTTATATTAATATTTACTCTCTTATACATTATATTTGTAATTTTGATGTTTATTTATATTTATGAAAATTATAATGATAATAATTACTGCAATGTTATTTATTCCATGAACTAATACTACGTTTGTATTTAGGTGGGGGTGGAGAGGCATGACCTTCCCGTGGTCACGCCTGGGCAACGCCTTGATTTTTTTCAAGGCGGCTAACAAGGTGCCTCATTTTTTGTTTTATATTCTTTTAGAGTAATTGATAACTTTCGCTGTAGAGTTTTTGTCTCGTTTGATGTTTGTTACACTTTACTTTTGTGTGTCTCAAAAAAAATTTCTTACTGGAATTTAAATCTGAATTTTTTGTAGTAGCATTTAGATTTGAATTTTTGGTACCTGATTTTTTTAAATATAATTATGAATACTATAATAATAATACTATAATATTATAATACTATAATATTATTATAATTATAATTGTTAAAGATTAATCTGATTAAAAACCAGAAAATTAATTTCTGGCGTCAAATTAGCTGAGCTCCAAAAATGTTTTGCTTCGATTAAATAGTTAAATCTTTAATTAATCACTTTTTATTGTTTTATTATTAATATATTCATTAATTTGTGTTCAATTGCTAAATTTGGTAGTAGTTGCTGATTCAATCAGGATTTCTTCTATAGGTTTTATGTAAAGAAGAAGACAGAGTTGTTAAAGCTTGCCCGTTGTTTACAAACAAGTGACAGATAATTATTGATTATTTTGATCTGTTTTTTATTCTTTTATGTTGAAGAGTTTTATTATATCGACTTACAGCTAATGTAATAAAAGAATATTTTGCGTTGCTGTAAGGCAACTATATTCATATACTATATGAATATAGTAGGCCTATATAAATGACTATATTATGTATATTCTTATAATCTTATATATAATTTTTTCTTTTATTTTTCACTAACATGTAAGCATCGGTTTTTTGCTAATGCTGGAAAGTTTAACGGTACCATGCAAAGGGTTTCTGTGCCTAGGGGTCGGTAAGCTTACACTTCTTTCACTTGGTTCCTTCAACAGGCGATCAATGTAACAAACCAAAAATTAGGTTTTCATATTTTTACTAGTGATCTTAACTAAATGTGGCTTTTGTTCTTACAGCTTCATCGCCTGAAAGTCTTATCTTTTGTAAAATCTAGTACTTGGAACAATCTACCAGTGATATTAACAAGGACCCGAGTCGTTAGGCAAGGACAAGTACAGGGTCTCAAGATGCAAAGTTAGGCCAAAGACTCGAGCAGCAAATCCAAAGCCAAGACCTCCAGCTGCAAGGCTAAGACCAAAGACTCCGGATGAAAGGCCAAGGTCAATGACTCAAGCTGCAAGGCCAAAGCTAAGGACTTGCATCACTGCAATCTACTACAATCTAGTTCCAATCTACTGAGGAAAAATTGTCATCAAATGATCGTCAACGACTGCGATCTTGACACTTGCCAACTTCATTAATTTTAAGCCGCATGATCATCCCCATCCAGTGACTTGCTTGATTGTTGTAAAATGCTGCATTCATTTCTGCATGCATTGCATTTCATGCATTGCTGCATGCAATTTTAAAAACAAATTTTGTGATAATTTTCGAGTTGTTATTCTTTTATACACATTTAAAATTACTTAATTTGAGTATCTGTTCTTAAAACTTATTTTTATTGCAATTTTCTGTAAAAGCAATTTGATTATTAAATTAACTGATCTACAAAAGTACATTTTTATAATTTGTGTTTCAAAAACCATAAAAACTTCACACATGTGAAAGAAATATTTTTACACATAATTACCATTATAGCAATCACATTTATTAAAATAAAAAAATACTTATTTACAATTTCAAACAGGTGTTATGTTTTTTTTGTTGTTGTTTTGTGTTATATGGTCTGATGAGAAATATTGCTAATTATAAAACGCGTCCAGACAATAACTAAACATATGGTGATCATATTTGTTCTTTGACTAGATTTAGATTGGTTTTGCAGAGATATCCATCTAAAAATTTCACCTTTCGATCACATTTGATTACATTATTTGTGACTCACATAATTATAATATAATCAAATGTGATCGGAAGATGAAAGGGGGGAGGGGTTAGAGATAATTATATACCCAGGTTATAACTCAGTGGTGCCGCCAGACTATAAATATTAGAAGGTCATCCTAGGCCGGGTGACTTATAAGGCAGGTCAGATCCAAATCCTATAGATGTAGTTAAATTTAGCTAAATTGCACAAAACTCAAATTTTAAATTAGCATACCAACCACGATTAAAACATACCACAAAGAAACCGTAATTAATTACATGTAACCTTCCTTAGTTTATTTTCACTGTATTGTCATTGCATTCTTTGATAGTTAAGCTAACGCTATCCTGCAGTTTGGATATCTTTGCACAAATCTATCTAGAACCATGTCCAGGGTCGCTCGCCGCGTTTAATGAAACCCCATGGTTATGATCGTCGTGCTTGAGCTGAGAATCCTCGTCATCAGATCCAGAAGGAGAAGAACCATGGAGCTGCTGGTCAAGGCCCGAGGGTCGGCCTCTGTCGCTACGTCGCGACGGATAGTGTTGAGAAACATCTAAAGCGCCGGCTACTCTCTGCTCTTCATCATTGTCGTTGAATCGATTCAGAAGTCACTTGGGAGTCTAGCGACTCCGGGAGTCTGACGACTCCGGGAGTCTGACGACTCCGGGAGTCTGACGACTCCGGGAGTCTGGCGACTCCGGAGTCCAGATCTGCACTAAACAACCTTAATCCAAAGAGAATCCTTTTCTTATACGTTTTATCTTAATCCGGTGTGATCATTGCCTTAATATTTATTGCAATTGCAATTTACTATACAGACTGACAAGGTTTCACCTTACACGTTCAACTTCCCGAGCCTCAATGCTACTGACTAGCGCTGCGCGCTTACCTATATAGAGCTAACAATGCGTAGGCGGCGTCTGCCGACTCCGGGAGTCTAGCGACTCCAGGAGTATAGCGACTCCGGGAATCTAGAGACTCCGAAGACTCATCATTTCGCCAAATGCGCACATACGATCATATTGACAAAAATAATTGATCGTAACTAAAACTGAACAGAGAAGCGGTAGCGTACGTGACTAGCGACCGACAGGTCTAGGTTCGAATCCCGGTGAAAGCTACTGTTAAAATACAAATTATAGAAATAATGTATTTAAACTTAAAATAAAAGATTATATTCATAACAATCATCGCGAGACGACTGTAATGATAGTTTGTGACTGTTGACATAAATAAAACTCTCAATATGAAAACTTATATACGTAAACTAACCACCTACTAAAGTTTCATTAAAAGTCATAACCGTAACATCCAGATTCAAATTCGTTACTCTGTCCTTGTGAATAGATTGCATAGCTAGATCTGACAGGCGCTCTTCGGCCATTGTTGTTCTTAGGTGAGTTTCAATAAGCTTGAGGCAAGTAAACCTTCTTTCTGCTTCGGATGAAGACACTGGAATTGTGCAGACTATTTTGAAAAGTGTATACAATACAAGGAAAGCATCTTTGTATCGAGTAACAAAATTGTGAAAGTCCATCACCGGCAATTCAGAATCCATTAGTATGGCTGGAAGTGTGTTCTCAGCTCTTTTTCTTTCAATCATCCTAGCCACCTGCCGCAGTTCAACTTGAAGGTCGTTTATGTTAGCTTTGTATTGAATCGCAAGTGGTTTAAGTACTTCAAATTTCAGAACTGACGCATGAGATGGAACAAATGCATCCACACCGTGCAGTATTTCAAGGCGGAGGAAATTATATCTTGCATATATTGTACGATTGTCATTAGGCAGGTCATTGGGATTTTGGTAGGTCAAATGACCTGCCTTGACACAGTGTAGCGGCGCCACAATATAACTTAATCCCCCCAATGTAATTAAAAAAATGTAGGTTATAGTGTAGAAAGTTAACTGTTAACTTGTTATCCCCTTCCCGCTCCTTTATGACTAACAAATTAATGACGGTAAAAATAGCCTACATTTTTTTACTTACATTGGAGGGTTAAGATATAATACCTAACCCCTCCCCCCTCGCTTGGCTACGTACTCAACTACCTGTCAACTTTATTTCAATAAAATAATATAGATAAATAATTATTAACAGAAAAACTATTCTACAGTGCAGGGCCTATATTTAGACGTCGTTTAAAGCACTTGTCGCAATTCTTTTGCAAACACAGGTCAGAGCAAACCCCGACGAAACAAACGAAGGGACACAATTTCAGAAATTACACATATTTCAATTTTATTCAAGTGTAAAGTATAACGTTGCTTGAAATGGTTCATTAATTTTGTCAAGTAAAATACTGTACTAAATACTAAAATTAAGTAAAATACTAAAATAAGCAGTAAAAACACTGCATTTATTATAAGTAAATATCCGGTCTGGATATTTAAAGGACATTTGATATTGAAAATTTTAAAATTTAAATTAAAATTACAATTTTTAATTCCGGACAGGGGAATAGAGACCGTATTGTTTATTCCTTTATTTTTCCTTTAATTTCGTCAAGCGGCTTTCCGGGGCGACCAGGGACTCCGCGGCGAAGGAGTGATGTCTGAAGGTCGCTCTGTCTACCGGGTAAGACTTAGGCAGTAGGGGACCCCCCTGACCTCAATATGGAGTACGGGTCCATACGCGGGGGGCTGCACAGCGCCCTGCAGAGCCTCTCGCAGTACGTGAGCGCTATCCCGACGGATACTCATCGTCACGTAATTGTCGTGACGTTTGTTTTACGTAATCGCCGGACAAATGTGCAGTTTGAGATACAACAACTGGAGGGAGGGGGTAAGTGGAATACGTTAGAATTGTTTTAGAAATAAAAATAAAGAAATTATTTCTCAACACCATTAATAAAGATAAACAATAATTGACTAAGAATCCCGAGTTGTGATGAAAACCTCTGAAATGTGGGAATGCAGTACTGAGGTATAAGATACAAAAAATGTATGTTAAATATTAACTACTGTTATTATTACTATAATAAAGACTTCTGTGTACAGTAATCACATTGCTAGAAGTTGAATATTAAACATATGTCGTGTATAGCAATATTTATACATATTTAGACTGGTATAAATTTTATTTAATATTTAAAGACAATAAAATAGTA
>JAQIXG010000597.1:0-29958 GCA_034700105.1 Oconnorella tubifera
AGTCCTAAAAAAATAAGTGGGGGAACGCCTGGATCAGTGGCGCAAGGCAAAATCTTGCTGGAATTTTTGCATGTTTTCTCCACTACACCACTGCTCTCCCCAACCCTTCAAAACAAAAATCAACAACATAGAAACTAAAGCATCTACCAAGCAATATACACGTATATAATATTAAACACTGATGGCTAGTATATAGTATATCATATAATCAAAATAAATGAACTTTCTCAGCTAGAATCATCTTTCTTTCTCTCTTTAGATTCCATTTTATCATCCATCCAACAAGATTCTAAGAGTACATGACTAGCTGCACATACTGCAACGCAAACAAACAAACATATAAACAAACATACAATGATAGTATAATTAAATCATTTAATAGCATAAATAATTATTTGATATCCCACAGTTGATACAAAGTCTTTCTCTTGAATTTGGGGGGGGGGATTGACTTCAAATCCTGTAAGGATCATAAATTTAAAAATTATTTTAAAAAATGTACAAATATTGAAATATAACTTAATTACACTTTATTGACCAGGTGTTTTATAAGACAAGGAAAGCTACTTATAACACCAGTTTAAACTAGTTATAAAACCAGTTTAAACCAATTATAAAACCAATTTAAACTACTTATAAAACCAGTTTAAACTACTTATAAAACCAATTTAAACTATTAATTTAAACAATTTTAACAATTTAAACAGTTTAAACTACTTTAAACTAGTTATAAAATCAGTGTAAACGAGTTATAAAACCACTTAAAACTAGTCATAAAACCAGTTTAAACTAGTTATAAAACGAGTTTAAACTAGTTTTACAACTTGTATTATTTTGGTAGTGCTTTTGAAATTAATACTAGCTTTAAAATTCGTTATAATTAGTTAAACATGGACTGTTTATAAAATAACTTTTAATTAAAGATGCTTTCATGCAATAAACTATAATTGACAGAGAAATGAAAAATGAATGTTTAATCTGCTACCTCGTCCAATTCAAATGAAGCGTCCCCAGTTGAGTACGGATCCTTGCCTTTGAATAATTCTACAATGAAAGAGAACAATTTTGCTTAAATGAAATAATACAATAAATAATAGTAATGTTTTTAATAATAAGAAAAGATCACAAGTATGAAGAGAAAGTGCAAACTATTTTAATATAATGTAAAACTCATTTGTGAATTGATAAATCACTGGACTTAGAACTGACAGATCTAGGGTCAATTCTAGTGAAAACTCACAAAATCGCCAACTTGTTGCAACTTTTAGTAAGAAACTTAAATTAAAAGCTATGGCCGAGACATCGTTATAAAATATTATAATCTAGACATAAACTCAACTCTCTGCACCCTTTGGTAAAATGCTTAAATTGACAGCTACGTCTGAAATGTAATTCATAAAATTTGATAATCCAGACGTTAAACTTGTTTTACATTAAAAGAAAAATATGACTAACTTATCATTGTTTTAAGTTTAATGTAGCACGCTACAAAGTCATCAAACGCAATGTTCTTTTGTTTGTCCCCGTATCTAGCCAAGATAGCCCTCAGAATGTTATCAGGTACCTCCAGGCCTGAATCATAGCGAATAAGATTCACACACGCACTGTCACATATATAACCGGCGGGGAGGTTATATAAGATTTTAAAACATAACATCCCTGAGAGGTATATATCAATGTGAATGGTAAATGCGTGAAAATGATTTTTTTTTTAAAGAACATTTAATATACTGACGATAATAAGGATGATGATAAAAATGATAAACATAATAATAGAGATGATGATGTTAATAATGATGATAAAGATGCTAATTATCTCACTTTGGGTAACTATACCGCATTTAATATAACAATGTTTTATATGGTATAGTACTTAGGTAGATGTATTAAAGATGCCTTAATGATCACAGTGATTATAATGATAAAGATGATGATTGTGATGATAATAATGATGATAAAGATGATGATGACATATAACCAGTAGTACCCATATTGGCCAGGGCTCGCTGGAATTCTCTGCTGTTAAAATATCCGCTGCCATCAGAGTCAAGAGCCATAAATGTCCTCTAAATGTCACCAGACAATATATCATCAAGAGATAATATTAAATGTCACCAGATAATATATCATCAAGAGATAATATAAAATGTCTTCTAAATGTCCCCAGATAATAAACCACATAAAGATAATAATAAATGTCTTCTAAATGTCACTAGATAATGTATGAACGCATATACACTGACATTAGATTTACAGCGCAAATAATAAAAATATAAAAAATTGACTAAAATTCAAATAGAATAAAGTTGCATTCACCTTGCAGAGTGTTAAATCAGTCCAGAGCTTCTTAAAATCTTCAAATCCCAATCTCCCAGACATATCATACTGATTTGTGATTAAGAAAATCATTACAATCATTAATCAATCATATAATCTATGATTAAGTCATTACAAACATTTATCAATCAAATTATTTATGATGATGTTAATCATTATAATCATTTTTCTATCAAATATTTATGATTAAGTTAATCATTATAATCAATTTTCTAATCAATGGGCTAAATTGTCTGACCCATTAAATGGTCCAGAAATATTGAATTGATTGTTAATGTTAATTCCTAGGATTAGGGTTGAGGTTAAGATACGGATTTTGGTTAGGGTTAGGATTTAGTTTATTCGATTTCCAAAAAGTTATAAATAGGGTTAGGGTTCAGTTAATTTCATTCCCAAATAGATTAATTAATATATATAGATATATAGGATGAGGGTTAGATTATTTAATACTCAAAGGGGTTCTAGATAGGGTTAAGGCTCAGTTTATATAATTATCACACAAAGTGATTAATGCGTGCGATCACACAAGATGTACTAGAGCATCAAGGATACGTCTCTCATGGCAACCATCCCTCGAGTCATGTCCGTGCTGAATCCATCAAACTTAAACTCTGACAAAAATTAGTAAAAAAAGTCATTCATCAGACACACACATTGTAATGCTAGTGAGACGCCTGGCTTATAGAGTAATGTATGCAGTAATAAGTACTGCAGAGGAACAGTTTAAATATTAAAATAACTTAAAATCATGAGCAAAAATGAAATTAAAAATGGTACATTAGGATAGATGGATGGAGAGAGAGACAGACAGACAGACAGACAGACAGATAGTCAGTCAGACAGACAGACAGACAGGGTCGTTTTTAGGGTCTCTATATAAACAGTATATAAAAGCATATATAGCATATAATAATATATACAATTATTGCTCAGACATACAGAATACTTTATACAGAGCGTAAGAATTGAATTAAAACATTTTCACAGTAAAAACATAAATAAATTGAATCTAATCTGACCAATGTTAAAAGTAAAACACTCAAAGTTACAGTATTTACTGATTTAAACTAATTTGATTCACAGCAATTAACAGAACACAATAAGTTCACGTAAAGTACACAAAGGTCTACTGAAAACAAAGATTGCATCAGTGAAATGACTAGTAGGTCCGATCAACACACAACTACAGGTTAGTTACAACACACACAGCACAATGTGATCCCTGACAGCTAATTTATTTTACAATTGATGTTAGACGATCGATAATTTTTTTAAACTGATTTATTATTAAAATGAATTAACTTATTATAGTCATTAACTTTATTAAGTATTCAACAATAAATAGAGGCTTTCTTAAGGCAATCACCGGAATAAAAATTCAAACGATAAACTTATATATAAATTGATCTATATAAATGATGAACTGATATATCTCAATATATATAGCAATTTAATTGTCATTTTGAATATTTCAAATGACAATCAATTAATCAAAAGTTGAACTTAATGAAGATTTGGGTTTGCTGATTGCATTAATTTATACACTAAAAATAAAAACTAATGAATGAACGCGATAGTTAAAAATAGTTACCGATTAACCGATTAATAAATAATTATTAGAAATAATAGATTACATTCGATATAATTGATTTATAAGTCAATTAACCGAATGTTGATCTTCGGTATTAAATGAAACCTACAGAAGTTAACCCGTATAAATAAGGAGAAATAATATTATAAAAATAAAGACCCTCCCCATGTAGTAAACACACAATACAGAAAGTGAAAAACCTAAAACCTAAGTAGTGAAATATCTATTGTGAGAAAAATAAAGAAAAAAGTAAAATGAATAATTCTAATAAAAAATGTGTCACTAAGGAAGTGTCACCAAAAAGTGTCACTAAAACGTGTCAGTAACACATTTAGATAGAAAGACAGTGAGACAGATTATGAAAGACTTTCAGTTCTAAACTGAATTAGCCCCAAGTAGCCTCTTTAATCTAGAAACACAAACCTCGCGGTATTTCTAACAGTAATGTAGGTAAAAACAATAAATTAAGTCAAAATTAAATGCGGCAAATATTAACTTAACAAAATTATTGTGTCTTTCTTTAATTTACAGCAGCTGTCTGAATGCAGTAGATTTATATAAAGTACATTAAGGTCTATATGTAATGAAGACACTCCTAGTGTGACTGCTAATGCATAGGTGCATGTAAGCAATTAAACCTGACACTTGCTGCACCCTTTAGTAAAACGCTTATTTCAACAGCAATCAAAATCTCCATACTTTTATTCAGACACCTGCTGCACCCTTTAATCTATTTCAATTACAATCAGTTGCTCTGTACTTATGATTAACGCAGAATATTATAGTATATTATGCTTATTTAAAATAAAACGTAAAACAACACAGTAATCGTTCAAAATTGTGATAAAGTGAAAGTTGAGACCTTTTAGGAAAACCTGATTGAGAATTCTCTGCAGTTCATACGCGTCTATTTCTCCATCCTGTCCGGCTAGATTCAGAAACGCTTGCTTACCGTCATCACTCGCCACTGGTTTCTGTAAGAAACAGTGTAAAGACAGAAACAGTTGTTTCTAATGGTTCAGAAATTTGGAAATAGGTGTCTTAGTTTTGATCATATTTACATGTTTTTATTTGAATTATAGGTCTAGCTACTCGATAATTGGCCTAAATAATTTCCCTGGATAATATATACAAATAGCATCTAAAAATAAGAAATAAAAATAGTATGGGGGGGAATGTGACCCCTTTCAATTGGACAACAAAATTACCTGAGTAAATGTTAAAAAGAAATGTCCGACAGAAAAAAAATTTCTACTTATTAATGAAAATGTAATGATAATATATCATTACCTGTATCTTCACTTTTCTGAACATTTTTCTATTGATTAAAAATTAGCTAAAATATCTTCAATTATGTAATTTTTATTATTTTTGTTTTTATTTACAGAAAAATAAATCTTACAAACAGCAATGTCTTTTACATACTGCACCAAATTGATTGATTACTGTGTGAAGTTAGATTGATTGATTGATTAGAGTTTTGATTGATCAGTTAATTGCATGATTATTCGATTGATTGATGTTTTGTTGATTGATTTATGTGATTAATTAGAATTGTGATTAACGAAGGATTATTCAATTGTATTTAACTTTATTTCTTACGTTCAAGGACGCTGCTCTTTTAATCCAGACATTGTTAAGGAATGCTTACAACTCTAAACTTATAATCTTGATCGTTATATCGGAGCCGTTATGTCGTGGTAGTTTTGTCAGGGCCGTTTTGTCGGGGCAGTTTTGTCAAGGCCGTTTTGTCGGGGCAGTTTAGTAAGGGCCGTTTTGACGGGGGCCCTTTTGACGGGTGCCTTTAGTCCTTGGCCGTTTTGTCGTGCCACCCACCTGCAGTAAAAACAGTGACAAGATTTATTTTCATTTTACAGATGGCGCCACCAGTAAAATATAATTGAAAGTTTTTGTTTCGTTCGACAGATGGCACCAGCAATAAAAATAATTAAAAGTTCTATCTTCATTGGACAGATGGCGCCACCAGTAAAACAATTAAAAAAATTATTTTCATTCGACAGATGGCGCCAGCAGTAAAACAATTTCAAGTTTTAGTTTCATTCGACAGATGGCGCTAGCAGTAAAAATAATTAAAAGTTTTATATTCATTCTTCAGATGGCGCCAGCAGTAAAAACATTTTAAAGTTTTATATTCATTCGACAGATGGCGCCAGCAGTAAAAATCGTTAAAGTTTTATATTCATTTGATAGATGGCGCCAGCAGTAAAAATCGTTAAAGTTTTTTTCATTCAAGTTGGGATTCGGTTTGATTGCTTAATTTACAATTATTTATTGAGTTAAATGAAAATTCTTATATATCATTATTAAGTTTAATTATGATTAATCACTAATTATAATATTGAATCTAGTATTTTGGAAAGGTGGGGAGGGGGGGTGCTGTGCATTCCCTTCTCCCCTCATAATCGGTGCCCCTGGTGTTGACTGCTGTAAGTAAAAAGTCGAAAGTTAAGTCGTATAACCTTAAAACTAATACTAAGTAAAACGCTTTCCTATACGTCAAATTTTCATATCTTGCATTTAATTAGTAAAATTTAAGAAGAATTGTTTTGTTATGTATGCTAGTCATTTTGTGGGGTGCTGAGCCCCACTCCGGACCCTGGGTAGCCAGGGTCAGGGTCATTTTGTGGGGTGCTGAGCCCCCCACAAAATAGTTTGTGTGGTGCTCTAGCCCCGTAGCCCCCCCCCCGTAGTCGGCGCTTATGATAAGATCGCGAGAAAGTTAGAAAGTTATTAGTCCTACTATTTAATTAGTACTAATTACTATCATTGCGGTCTTAAGTTAGTCTGGATAAATAAATGATCACATTACCTGTGTAAATACGATTTGATTTTATTTACGAAAAGTTAAATTAAAAAGTTAAAATTAGGCAAGAGGGAACAGTATTCCAACGTACTACCTGTGCTTGAGATTCTATCGCGAATATTATTTAGGTATCATCTCAGTCATTTAATTTAATTGATATTAATCATTTAATTGAGCAGTTTGGGTGAATTTATTTTAATCTCAAAATTAAATTTTACGAGTTATTCTTGATAGCTTGCTGCACCCTTTAGTATATATTTTGCTATAATTTCGTCAGAGCAAACAAAAGGGGGGTATCTTGTCGAGCGACTTGTAATAGGCAGCCCCTGATTTGAAATTTGCATCCCCCCTCGCAGCTTATTTTTTTGACTCTAGATTATTTCAGTTTTCACACTCATTTCAATCACCATGTCGTTTGGAGCTGGCTACCCTACCGGATCAGTCGCCCCTCCATCACAGTCCGGGGGCTACCCAGCCTACCCTGGCTACCCAGGGTCCGCCCCCGCTCAACCCGGTTACCCCAGCGCGCCTGGGGGAGCCTACCCTGGCTATCCCTCTCAGCCAGGCTACCCTGCCCAGCCTGGCTACCCCTCCCAACCTAGCTACCCGAGCTACCCTGGATATCCAGGGACCGCTCCCTCCCAGCCTGGCTACCCTGGGGCCCCTCCTTCCCAGTACCCCGGCGCCCAGACTTACCCCGCTTACCCTAGTTTTCCCTCTGCCCCTGGTGGCTATCCGGCCCCTCAGCCGACTTATCCCGGATATCCGAGCTATCCAGGACAGCCTGGTGGGTATCCCCAGCCCGGTGTTCCCCAGCCGGGATATCCCTCCTACCCTGGTTATCCTGGTGCAGGTCTGTAAGGATTAGTGTTTCATCGTCTGCTTCTGTTACAAATATTGAGAGACTATCACTTGTTACGAGCTTTTTTATTGGTTCATCTATTTTGACAAGTTCTAAATTTCTTAGATTTTCATTTATAATTAATCTTCAGTACCGAAACTTTTGTACTAAAAAGCATTAATAAATGGTTATTTAAATTAGGGTTAAAATTTGGGCAAGGCCAAATAAATAAATAAAATGAGAGATTAAATAAGTTGATTTAAGTAATTAGGGTTATAATTTAAGTAATTTGACTAAAATTTATAACTATAAATTGGTATCGCAATTAATTACACAAGAATGACAGTCTCTCAATACTTGAAAATTGCTCTTTTTGGTTTTTCTCTAATTTGCTTTTAATAGTTTTCATTTGTATTGGGTAGATAGCTTCTCGTTTTTAATCTTTCATATTCTTAGAACTTTACTAATTTTGAATTTGTGATTTTAATTTTTCATCGCGTAGGTCTGTGCTTTTTAAATCACATAGCGGTAGCATTGTTTGTTTTTTCACTTTTAATTTTTTCGTTTTGTGTTCCTTGCGTCGCATTTTGTAACGAATCCTACTTTTATTTACTAGACACAACATTTATTAGATCAATTGCGTTTTATATTTAATACAATTTTAAATTCTTGCTACTAAGTATTGGCTTCATTTATCTTTTCATTTTATTTATTTTTATCGTCTTATTCGTAGATTTGTGAAGAAAAATATCGGGGTCTGAGAGTTTATCGCATTTGAAATATTTCAATGATTTTACTGAAATTTGGAATTTGATTGAAATACTTTTTTCTTGTGATTGAAATTCAATGGCAACCCACGCTTCAATCGTAATTTTTTTTATTTCTACATTTTTTAGGTCGTTAAACAAAAATGAAACCGGAAGGGTGAACTCGAATTGTAATTTGGCCGTAAATTACAACTTCGGGATTGGTGGGTTAGCTGTGGGGGCGGAGTTTTGAAGAGCCAATAGGATGCGAGAGATTTTGAAATTTACTTTATTTGAATTTATTTCCACAAGTCTGGAATTTATTTAGAAATTGTTATAAAATACTCTAGTTCTTTATAAATAATCTTACTTTTAAGCTATTTTTTAATGACTTTTTTATAGAAATTTATAAACTTGAATCATATAATCTGTTTTTTCTTTAATTTATATCTTTCTGCAAAATTTTTACATTTCTATACGAACGTAATGTGTTTTAAATTAGGTATTTTGCATAATATTTAAAAATTCGTGTTATATATTTAAAAATTCGAATATTTGTGTAATATATTTAAAAATTTGAAAGACAAAATCTTATACTAGATATCAATACATACTAACTATACTCAATATACTCCATATTCTGTATAATTCATATACAGTATATACTGTATATTTATTTCCATTGTTGTGTTTATTTGTTTAACTGCTACGGTGCTATAAATGTTGATTTCTTGTAAATAAATTAACATTTTTGTATTGTACTAGTGCCTGGAATGTTTCCTGTGATAGAACATATATATTTTGTTTTGCGGTGATGGATATATTTGTATTTTTAGTCTTAGTTTGAATTTTTGCTGTAATTTTTCACTCTGATGTGTGGCCCCTTTAATTAAACCTGTGAGGTTGGCTTTCAACTTGTAGAATTGATGCTTTATGAGTTAATTGCTAAATGGCGCTGCAAGCCTTTATATTATTACAAGCCATGTGAGATTCGAAGCTGAGACATCTTGGTTCATGTACATTACACTAACCTTTTGCATGTTATATTTATATGATCAAACATATTTATGACAATGTTATTTTTTATCTTAGTTTTAATATACAATTTAGTCATATTATATTATTAATTTTTAGTGCAACAACTGTAAGTTATATATATATTAGGTTAATATGAATTGGTCTTATTAAGGATGATTAAAATATTCTGTATTTAATACTTTATATATCTTTTTACATAAACTGCATTTTTCAACCTGACATATATACTATATACATCACAATGCGTTCAATTAAATTTTACGAGCATTACATCTGCAAACATTTTTTCTGTTCAATTTTTATTTATAAAATGCTACTAGATAAACTTGGAGATGCAATAACTTGATTGAGTTGTATTGCAATCATTCTTTCTTACATAATGCTTGCTGCTTAATGTCACATCAGCACAAAACGGTTACTAAGTAATATTTTGTGAACTGCGTGATTTGTTTCCAAGTGATGAGTGAATGCTCTTTAACATTGCACTGTAATTTATTTTCATTCGTAAATTGCTGTAGAATCTTACTTTCAAAGTTTAATCAATTTTTTCTTCCCAAGGTTCTTTTATACTAGATAGAAAAAAGTAATTGATTGAAGTATACAAGAGTTAGGCCTATGCAGTATTTATCTTTCAGTGGCCCCCCAGCCAATAGAAAACCTGCCTGTAGACTATCAGACATCTGTGTCATTTCTACAGGAGTCTCATCAGGTCTCTCTGTCTGTTTGTCTGTCTTTCTCTTGTCTGTCTGTGTGTCTGTCTGTGTGTCTGTCTGTCTGTCGGTCTGACATTTTTCATTCAAATATAATGATATTCTATATAATCATATTGATTTTTCTTGTTTCATTTATTCTTGATTGTTGTATAGATATTTCAAATCCAGTACCAGTATTCTCATTTTCTATAACTTTACGAATCAGAGATTCTGGTGTAGAATCAAGTTGTAATGTATCTTATAAAACTTGTTGCACCCTGTAACGATATATGATACAGAGTAAATGTATGATACAGAGTAAATTTTGACATTTTCTGTTTTTAGGAGAATTTAACAGAAGAAGGAAGGAGAGCTTTTAATAATTTAGCGGGCCAGGACGGAGAGATAGACGCGTTTGAGTTGCAGGATATTCTCAACAAGGTCTTCCAAAGAGGTATTTCTTTGATCTTTAATGTCACATCAGCACAGAAATGTTATTTAAAATGAACTGGTTGTCAAATAAAATCAACTGCTGTGTGAATGCTGGACTTAATCGTTACGAATTGCTTTTAAAAAATTCTGACAGGAGCAGGCGCGTGTAAAAGTTTATCTGATTTATGGTACAAAGGGGGGGTGGGGGGTAGATTGTAAATTGCAGGGGTGGGGTTATTAAGAGTTGATCTGTTTGTAGATTGTTAAAAATGATTGAACTTTGTTGGTTTATAATGATTGATTAATTCAATGATTGATTAATTAAGATTGTTGATTGAACTATGTCTAAATGATTGATTTCAATATATTACATCACAATATATATTTATTGTGATGTGTAAAAACTGTGTTAGAGATTTATTTATCTACTTGTTTTATACTGTTTTTATTCAGTTTTCAAGTTTGATGGTTTTTCAATAGACATCACCAGAAGCATGGTTGCAATGAGAGATGTATCCTTTCAATCAATCATTCGTCTTACATTAGTATAACGTATTTGTAATACGTCATACTAATGTATTGATTGCATACTTATTGCTTAGAAATTGACAATATTGTAGTATTCTTCTATGTTTAGAATCGTTTTATTTCAATTCTAACCATAGAATCATTCTAGAATTAATTCTATATTTGCCGATATTACTTTTGTTTGATTGATTTTATTTGTAATTAAAGTCTTTTTTTTAATTTAATGAATTAAAGATATGTATATTATATAAAAATAATGATAAAAATAATATTTTATTCATTATATAATATAAACTTTGTATTCTCACTTAATATATACCGTAGTATGATATGTCTGGAAAGTTAGATTTTGAAGATTTCAAATTACTTTGGTCAGATCTATCCATCTGTAAAGTATGAAATCTTTTTATCACTTTTCTCAAACCTTTATTATTCATCTGGTATTAAATCTGGATAAAATTTCAAAGAGCTTGAAGTATATATTCTGGTATATGTTGCGACAGTTTTTACTGGTGATAAACTGTGAACATTATGAATTATCTTGCATATGTCTACTTTCATTCACTTTTTCTTTATGAGGGCCTCCATTATATTATCAGGGGTGGGTTTTAAAATAGAGTTTAGTTGCACTAACCCCCCCCCCCCCATAAACAGGCTTTCTTAAGTCTTTATCTATTTATTTATTCATTGTTTGTTTGTGTTGATAATTAGAAAGCATTTTTAGAACTCGACACAGACAATAACGGCTATTTTGATAGAGCAGAATTTGCTCAGGCATTTAAGATCATGGGTGAATTGTTTTATTTCTATCTTTAATCAAATCCTTGCTTATTTCATTATACCTCAATTACTTATTCAATTTTGTTTTGAGTTTTAAGCGTAATAACTTTTACCTGCTCTTTCTTACTGGTGTACCCTTCTTTCAAGCCCTTGATTTATTGTCCTGTTCATCGATCTTTCTTGTAGATGTACCCTTCTTTCAAGCCTTTGGTTTCGCTGTCCTGTTCATCGATCTTCCTTATAGATGTACCCTTCTTTCAAGCCTACAGTTTATTCTCGTATTCTCTAATATTTCCATTCTCAATACTCTATAACTTTAAATGTCTTCCTTATGTTTTTTTTGTTATTATTTTTTATTCAAATGTTATTTATTTCTTTTTTTATTCATTTATTAAAACTTTTTTTCATTCAGGCCTGCATGTGTCTGATCAGACCCAGAGATCTATGATGGTGAGGTACAGTGACAAGAACGGTCAAGTTAAATTCAATGACTTTGTCGCCTGCTATATGAAACTTAAAACCATGCTAAGTAAGCGGAGTACTTTTTGACTATAAACTCGTTTAAACTGGTTTAAACGAGTTTAGACTAGTCAAAACCAGTTTTAAAAATCAGTTTTTATCTGGAACTAGTATAATGCTAAACTAATTACTAACTAGAGGTAAAATGTTAGTTTAAAACTAGGTTAAACAATTAGAACAGTTAGTTTAAATAACAATATATATTAGAAATCAATGATATAATTATTATTATTTATCGTTTTACAGAAACGTTTCTTACCAAGGATTACTATCAACAAGGAAATGTTGAGTTTGAAATAGATGAGGTTAGATTTGTCTTATTCTCATCTCTAATTTGTTACATTATTTTAATTTAATTAATTTTAATTTTAGTATAATTGGTTGAGCTAAACGAACATACGATGATAGACTAAAGGGTGCAGCAAATAGATATATTTTGATAAGATGTTATATGCTATTAATTTATCATTATAAAAAGTTCATGTTAAGGTGTAGGGTTAGGATTCAGCTTGGTTGACTGTTGAAGTAAGTGTCTTACTAAAGGGCGCAGCAAGTAATAGTGTCTCTAGTAATAGTAATAGTGTAAATGTGTCTCTCTACAGGACTTGAATCTCCTACCTTTCAGTCTCGTGTTTAAAATTCTAACCAATCAGCTACAGCTGCATTGAACCTGCGGCATTAAATATACGCATTTTGTGCTGATGTGATGTTAAGAGAAAACTTTGTACTATTTTCAGTATGTACAAATGTGTATGTACTCTTGAGAGACAGAAAGAAAAGATCATTCTTTGTAGATCAGCTGTCAACTTGATCAATTATCTTCATTTACTTTATGGCTTGCTGTAATATTTAATAAATTGCTGAATCTTAGAGCTACTGTATTTTATTCTTGTGTAACCCGCATATATGTGTATACCCATACAGGGATATATATGGTTTAAAAATTTGCATAACCCGCGGGTTATATGCGTGAATATTAATCAATTATAAACAGCAGGCTTTAATCTGTGTAGCACTTTAAAAATGCATCATATTCTTCATCGAGTTCTTTTCATCTGGAATGTTTTTAAGCTATCATATAAATGTCAAAATTAGTTGTTCTACATAGTGAAATAATACAGAAGGTTTATTTTCATTTCATTTTCATTGGCTGTAGTACACTAACAGTATTGTTTTTAGTAATCGTCAAGCCTCTCACAACTAGCTTCAAATTGCTCACATGGTAAAGTTAATCACTTTGATGACTGGGTTCAAATCTTAACTAAAATAACATTTTTAAAATTTCTTGCAAGATTTTCATACAATTTGAATGTTAATTAAATAAATAAATGTTTTCTTTTTGATGCCAGGCTTTTATCTAGTTGAACATTTTGCTACAGTTTTTACAAGGCTATTGCTATTGTTGATATATTTTATAGATCTGTTGTTATATATAGAATGCTTCTATATTGTGATGTAATGCTTGTAATATTGTTATAACTTCAAACTAGAGTTTTTTGGTTTAATAGCCGCTTTTATCATTTTATTTAATTTTTATGCTAACTTGTATTGCATTGTACTTCTATTTATAGTTTGGGCATATGATCACAAAATCTCTAAATATTGTCCGTGTATATTTAACAACGCATTATACATTGCGTACAATGTGTTAAAAATATACATATTTCTTTATTCAGTTTAGTGACCTTTTAAGTTTTTTATTCTAATTTTGACGTTAAATTGTTAAGAAGGAAGTAAGATCTTGTATAACGTTTATATGTTTTATTTTCTTACATATTGTTTTTTATTTATTTACTATATTAAAGAGTTTAAGAAGAATAGGGAAATATCTAATTTTTAATTTCTTGATTTTTGGTTTCAGTTTTGTGTCATTTAAATTTTCTTTTAATTCTACCATTTCGTTATATAACCTTAAAGTTTATTTAACGTTTAAAAAGTTATTTTCTGAAAACGAATGCAATCGTCGGCATTAGTTTCTAATCAGAGCTTTCATTATACAGTGTAGATGCTCATTTTTTTGATTGTAGATATTCATTGTTAAGCGTAATTGTAATCTTAATGCTTTTGCTTTAAGTTATGCTTCATATTTGCGCTTAAATTTGCTTTTCACATATAAGGTTACACTGTTATTTAGGCTTCAATGTTAATCCTTTTAAGTGATTTTGTGCCTTATTTTATTCGCAAACAATACTATTTAAAAACTGATATCAACATATATAATTACAGAGTTATTTCTTGTAATAAATTTATTATTGTTATTCACTTAACTTATTGATTATTCTTAAACTATATAATTATTTTTAAGCTAATGATAATTCTAAGTATTTAATAGTCGGGTAACTTTTTCTATTAATTTATTCTTGTCATAATCAATTCTGATACTGCCCGTCCATCCATATCTATCTCTCATTTGATTGGTCAGATTAAAGGAGAGACAATAAATATTAAGTATTTAGTAATTTTCTATCAATCCAACGAGTACTATTTATTTCTTTCCTTATTAATATTGCGCACTAAATATGCAATCACATTTAATCTTTCGTTAATATTCTTTTCCTCATATTCGCAACTAAATCATTTAATAATACATATCTGTATGCTCCGAGTGGAGTAAGTGATTGTTGGCTAATATTGTTTTTAATTTTTTATCGAATCCTAAATTAATTTTATGAATTTTTGCAGCATAGACAGATCTATTATAAATGCGACAATATATATTTATTTAACAATGTACTGAGTTAATGTTTATGCGTGTATCATTCACAGTTTCATAAATAGGTTTATTAATAAATGTATTTATTAATAATTTTATTAACAATTATGTATATGTTCGCTTTTAATAAATAAATATCAATACATATAGTTTTTAAATACTCAATCGCTAGATGGCAGCGCTGTGAACCAAAGTCCATACGAGAAATTTATTAACATATTTAAATCACTGCAATATTTTGTGGATATTATTGAATTTAAATAAATGAAAAACCAAAATATTGTCATTTAATTCACATCTGATAACAATAGATTTACATCAAGTATAATAAAAGTGCTACAAACAGAGTGACTAATGTGCCTGATCAACGCACAGGCACACTAGTATAACAAATAATAGACAAAGAGAAATTGTAGATAATCTTATAACATATAGCATATTAACAATACTCTTTCTATTCCTCGTGTCTGAGAGTTGAGACGCCGATACTTGTCCTTGACGGGGCGCAAAGAGGCCAATTCAAGGGGATATGATTTTTGCTATAATATACTGCAGTTAAGTTAGGCATGTATTTAAACTGTCTGATTTATTCAAAAGAAGTAGATGTAAGCCTTAATTACAATTAGTGTCAACTTTATAAATGATGGTAGAAGGGACAGAACGAAATATTTTGTATCTCTAGAAAGAGCGATATAAACACGCGTAGAAAGACGGAGAGAAAGAAAGGGACAAAGAAAGCGAAATGTTATTCGTTTATACCATCACGTGACTACTGCGGCACATAAAGATGACCACGTGATCCAAGCACAGCGGATGTACTGTCCGCCTAGCGGCCTGTATTATGATAAAGAGAAGAAGTAGAAAAAAGATCGACTCGCCATTTTGCACTCGCTTTTTATCGCCTAAGATTTCCTCTTCCGGTTGAATTCCCTCGCTAGATAATCTCGACTTTACTGTCGTTTGTATATGTCGCCCCATTGCGGAGCGGCGACGACGACGGATCGCCGGCAATTAAAAAACCTGCAGCTATAGATACTTTGTATCTATATTTATAGCGGCGGCCATTTGCGACATATCGCCGGCGACCTTTCTGCTCGTGTCGCGTCGCGTCGCGATTTTATTTGATGCGACGGAGATCGCGCGGGGTAGTTTGAGGGTCAGTGTCCCCCTCGTCGTCCGGACGCGGTGACACCTGCCGCCCGCTAGAGGCGGCGGGGGAGAGGGTGCGCGATGGTTTCGTCGCGTTTTTGTTTATATCGCTAATTACGGGACGCGGCGCCGCGCGATGTACGCGTTTTGATCGACTTGATTTTAAGCATGATTTATATAATACCTAGTTGTATGTATAATAGATCATGTTTCAATATTATATAACTGTCATATTCTGAAAAAAGTTGAATGCAATGACATTAAACTGCAACACGAACACACGAAGATGTTGGATAAGATGTAACTTAGCTTATTAGAAAAGTCATACCGACTTTGTATCTTTTTTGTTAATGTCTAAGATTAGTTATTGCAGCTTAAGATGTTGCAGTTGTTGTGAAGACCCAGTTATCTAAGCTATCTGTTCATGTCTACTAAATCTTCATTCATTCATTTAATGACAGCAATCAACCAATAGCAATCTCTATGTACAGTTTTAGTCCTTGTTGGTACTGAATAAAATGCGACTGAGGCGGAACTGTATGTAGTAGTTGCCTACTTATTGCTGATGTTTGGCTCAGAATGCAATATTTTTACAATATTATACAGTAAAAATTGTGGTTATGTCAATTATGCTAGTATTCATTAATTGACATTACCATTATTATTATTATTATTATTATTATTATTATTATTAAATTTATCCAATTAAAGTTTGTTATTATGAAAAGTAAATTTGTTATTAAATTTATCCAATGAAAGTTTGTTATTATTTGTCCAATGAAAGTTTGTTGGGCCTACTCAATAATAAAAATATAAAAATTTGAGGCATTCATTGCTTGTTAAATCTAGTGGTTTTGACAAAACTACTGTGTTCAATTTTTACAGATTTTTGATGATTCAACTGATGTCAATTTGAATATATGCAGAAAACTGCATTTAGATTAAATATATTCTTAATGAATCTTACTTAGGTGAAAAGTCTATTAATAATATTAAAATGATCCATAAGGACCATAACAAATACCAGTTCACCTCAACATCAATTCCATATTGTATAATTTTGGCTAAATCTCCAGTATTTAGTCTAAAGATTTATAATAATTATTTTCATAACCTGCTCATGATTAGGTAACTCAATGTGTTCGTTAACTTTTATTTGTAGTTAGAAATCTCATATAAGGAGTTTATATAAAATAGCAGTTCCCTTTGATAGCACTAAATAAAGAAATGGATGAAGTGGGGGGTGATGATGATGAAGATGGCTCTAGGAAGAAGGGGATGAGTTGTTCTGTGGGGGGATGTATGAGTAAATCAGGTGGGGGCAGTGTGGGGGAGGACAGTGGTGTCACCTTTCATAGGTAAAATATTTGTCATTAGATTATCTGTCAGTTTTAAAATATTAGTAATTTAATGTCTTTTTGCTGTTATATGAATGATGTCACAGATATTGGTGTCAATTAAAGTTTCTTACTAAAGGGTGCAGCAAACTTGAATATGAGAATAGATAGGGTTAAGTCATTTATGTAAGAGAAAGTTGGGATACAGAGATATGATTAGTTTTTTTAGTTATTTCAGATCGGTGTTTTTGAGGCATTTCCATTGAATGAAGTAATATTTTCTAATAAATTTCTAAATCATTTAGATTTGTTTTATAAATATCATTTCTTTTAGTTTTCCTCTGGACAATTCCAAGCTTTTAGCTAAATGGCTAGCCGCTTTAAAACGGCCCGACTTTAAGCCAACATCTAGCAGCCGAGTTTGCAGCCGGCATTTTATAGCAGCAAACTTTACGGAGGGTGCAGGAGCCGCGGGGCCCGTTCTAAAAGACACGGTGGTGCCCACAGTGTTTGAAAATGACGGGGGGTCTGATTGCGTTGAGATCAGGTCCAAGCCCCCCGCTCCTAGATCAAGAGCTCGATTGACGAGTGAGTGATTTCTTTTTATTGTTGATTGACGCATTTTTTACTTCTAGTATAATAAGAATCTGACGATGTTCTTTTTTATACAGGATAAAAATATTGGAATTTAAAATATATTAAATTTGTACAAGTAATTGAAATTACTTTTAGAATTTATGAAAACATGATATATATTTTGTTATACTATTCAACTTATTGATAGATATAAACGATATTTTCATTAATTTCTTTTAAAGCGAATTTTAATTTTTTTTTTAAATTCCAGACAGGGCGGCTAAGATTACAAGGAATGCTTCTAAATCAGTGCCGGTGGCTGAGCCGCTTGGCTCAAATAATGAATCAACAACTGACTCAAGTAAGTACAGCCTCGGAATTTGTTCTCAGTTAAAGATAGCATTTGTTACTGCATTATGTATCTAGTTTTCACTCATCACACACTTTCTGTATCTACACAAATAAAATGTATCACTAACAGACTTTTTGTGCTCATGTGACATTAACTGCAATGATTAATTATGGTATTGTTGCATAGATTTAAATCTAAATCATTTTTATCATTTTAGATTTGATAGCTGCAGATAAAATCAAGGAGGAGCCCACGGATACTCTGGCTCTAGTTTCTACAGGTCAGTTTTTGTCTTTTACTTTTATAATAATTAAAATATATTTTTAGTCAATTTTGTTTTGAATAGAACCTTCTTATAAGTATATTATTATAAGTATCATTATAGTATTATAAATGCCAGGTTAATAAACCCATATAAAAGCCATTCATTTATTTTTACAACACTCGCGCTCTATTCTTTATGTATTTTTGTCATCTGCTATACGTTAGAAATTTTTGTATTTTTTATAACAGAGGGTTTGGCCCCCTTGCAGTCATTCACAGCCCCCAGGTCTCTTCCCCTCAGACCCCTACTTGCCCTCACTTCCAGGGCATCTTCCGTCCCCACCGCTAAAATTCTAACATCCCTCCCCTTCTCTTCTTCCACTTCGCAAAAGACTGTTGTTCTCCTTCAATCTCACCCCGGGTTCAACCCCCCCATCCCCCGCCAGTCCATCCTCCTCCCCTCCAGCCCCTCGGGGCCCAGGTCCGTCTGTAGGGCCTCTACCTCCTCTATTAGGTTTCCAGGGAATGCTTTAGATCGGAAAATCGTAACTCTTGTCCCACACGTTGTTACCACAGGGGTGGGGTTTGTTCAGGGTGGGGGAGTGATGCAGGGAGGGGTGGGTGTGATGCAGGGAGGGGTGCAGGGAGGGGTGGGTGGGGGAGTGAGGCAGGGAGTGTTGGGGGGGTTGGAGAGTTGTTGCGTTAGTTTTACGAGCAGAACTTTGATGGCAGATGGAAATGTGAGCAGTGTGATGGAATATCTCTGTAACTTCTGTCAGTTTAAGGTATGCAAACAAAATAGACCTTCTTAAAACAAGCTCTGAATGATTTTTGAATGATTTAGTTATGATTTTATTTAATGCTTTTTTATGATTGGTCAGTCTCTGATTTATTAAGCAATTAAATTAAAGTAATTTAAAAGCTTATTAATCAAGTTTATTAACTGAGTATCACTAAGTTAAATATTTTAATCTGTTACATTTAATACCCTCAGTTTGTTTAATGATTGCATCGTATGAATAATGCCTTAGGCTCAGCCATCTATCTAACGTCTTACTAAAGGGTGCAGCAAACACTTTACTATATCTCCATATTTTCTTTCTATTTCTTCAGACGTCTAATGCGCAAGCATTTACCGCTCACTGCGCGACGCATGTTTTCTCGTGCAACTACTGCGCAACTTTCCGTGCATTCTCTCGTCAAGCCGTCATAGAACATAAACGAGCGGCTCACTCGACTGCAGCCTCCTTTGAGCTGGCCGGCTACGAGGGAATCGATCAGTTTTCAGAAACACGGCTCATGGAAAAATTATGCGCCATAGCTTCGTCAGTTGCCGCGACGACAGTTACTACAGGAACGGCTGTGGTAACCGCGGAGACGGTTGCTATGGAGACGGTAAAGTGCGTAACGACGGTTGCCACGGGAACAGCGGGGAGGGGGAGGATGATTTTGCCGAATGTTACCACGGTGACGGTCGGTGGTGGGGCGGCTGGGGGAAATAAAAAAGATTCGCAGGTTTGTATTTTTTTTATGCTTTTTAATGTTTTGTTGTGCTTTTCTTTCATTTTGTTATTGATTAAATTTGTTGTATTTTGTTGGATTAAATACTATTTTCCCTTCATTATGTCTTTATCTATTTAATTATATATAAAATCGTGTTTGTCTATTTATGTAACACTAGAACTTATTGTCTTACTCTATCTGTCAGTCTGTCTGGCACTGTTTGTTTGTCTATCTGTCTCTCTACTTTTTTCTTTTTAATTGTCTCTCTATCACTGTCTATCTGTCTCTCTACTTCTTTCTTTTTAATTGTCTCTCTATCACTGTCTATCTGTCTCTCTACTTCTTTCTTTTTAATTGTCTCTCTATCACTGTCTATCTGTCTCTCTACTTCTTTTAAATATTTGGCTTACAATGATTTAATATTGTTAATATCTACAAGAATTTTTGTTTACTGGTCTATGTTTCTTATTCTCGAAAGTTTTAAATCGCTAATGTACTTCTCTCTTTAATTTACATTTCAACTCACAGCGTTTTCACATATATTTATTTACCTTTAAAAACCCAGTGTTATCACAAAAGCTTTTCTCTTTCAGCTGCGTACTATGCTAACAGCTGCGTCATGCAGCATTGCCACTCCCGTGCTTTACGCACCATCAAGCGGTGGGGCAAGTGTTGCCACTAGTGTGGTGAGTGGTAGCAGTGGAGCCGCGTTTAAGTCTTCAACCACGGCTGTGGGACGATCAGCCAAGGATTCCTATTTCACTTATAGGATAGTGCATGATGGACTGAATAGGGTAGGGCGCTTAGAATAATCTTTTGGGTCTGACTTGACTGGGATATGTTAATATATTAATTCGTGTAAGATGGATGGATGGATGAATGGATGGCTAGATGAATGGATAGATAAATGGATGGATGGATAAATGAATGGATAGATTAATTGATGAATGAATAAATGGATAGATGGATAAGCTTTAATCAGATAGACGATAGGCACAATATAGATGATAGGCACAATATAGATGATAGCACAATATAGACGATAGGCACAATATAGACGATAGGCACAGTATAGATCTATCTCTATATAGGCATAACATTTATCAGATATATAAACACATGATTTATTTCTTCTACATTTTTTAATTATAAATGATTTTATTTTTTATTTTTTCCCCCCCACCCCCTCCCAGACCCAGCAGTCATACGAGTGTGATGTCTGTTCGTACCGTTCCCCCCGCCTCTCTGACATATTCACTCACGCTGCGACCCACAGTCTAACTGATCTGGCTAAACCCCCTGGTGTCGGTCCTGATGTCAACTGGGAGTGTTCATACTGCGGCCATGCTGGCCCTGTGCAGTCAGCCATCGTGAGCCATGTATTATCGGCTCACCCCAACATGCCGATCCAGCTAAGACGGCTCGTTAATTCGGCTGCTAAAAATGCCGCGGGGAAATTGTCCGGGGAGCAATTGTCCGGGGATAATAATTCGGCCGGGGACAAGACTTCCGTGAATAAAAATACCACCGATAAAGCAGCCATGGATAAATTGATCACAGATAAAATGGCCCCGGACAAAATCACCCCGGACAAAATAAACCCGGATAAAATGACCCCGGATAAATTACCAGGGAAATCTGTCCCAGAACCCGGGGAGAATGAAAAAGGGATCGAGGGTAAGGGTGGTGAGGGTGATGGGGGCCCTTGCTTGTGGGGGTGCTACTACTGCGCCGTTCAGTCGAGGTCACGTAATGATGTCATAGCGCATCTAAAACGAGATCACTGCGACGAGAAAGTGATCATAACGCGTCGTAGGATCACTCACGCGCCTGCCACAAGTAAGTCTGGATTAGCGACTGATTCCGCTGGCAAGAATATCACCCCAACCAAGTCTGGATTAGCAGATGGTAGTCCCAATAACAAGGGGATTTCAAATCTTTCAACAATGGGGGGGTGTTCGGAGGGGGGAGTGGAGGATCAGGAGGGAGTGGGGGAGCAGCAAGGGGGGGCTAAATCAAGAAGGAAGCAAGTTTTTCCGCGAAGGGTGCCAGAAGATAACGATGACGAAAATTTGATTTTTGAAAAAGAAGAGAATTTAAGTCAGCGAGAAGTTTTAGATGAAGAGACTGGGATGATGGTAGCGGTCGATAAGTTGACCCGGTCTAATGGGTCAGAGGTCAAAGGCTCAGCTGGATCAGAGGTCAAAGAATCGACCGGGTCAGGGGTCAAAGGATCGACTGGGTCAGAGGTTAAAGACCAGGGGCCAAGTGGGTCAACATCGAATGGTCAAGAAATGATGTCATCATTATCATCATCATCAAAAGAGACTGAAGTGAGTAAATTTTCATCAAAACTAAATGATTATGGTAATAATAAAGAAAGCGATGCAGGGGGTGAGGGGTTGGGTTCAGGGAGGGGGAGGGGTGATAGGGTGGGGTGTGATGAAGTCAAGGGTGGTGAGGGGGATCAAAATCAAGAGGAGGGGGTACCAGAATCGACTCATCGGCGAACTAGAAAAGGTACGAAACGAACTAATAAAACAGACGAAGAAACAAAACCAAGTGAAACAAAGAAACGAAAGAAGTGGGAGAAGGAGGAGGAGGATGGGGTTGTATCTACCCCCCAGGGGGGAGAGGATAAACCGGGGGGCTCAAGGGTTTTGAGAAATTCAGCCGAATCTAAAAATTCCACTAATAAAGGTAGAAAATTGGGTAAAGTAGGCGATGTAGAGAAAGAGGAGGGGTTTACTGAAGCCACGCCCACGGGGGAGGGAAAGGGAAGGGGGAGGAGGTCAAAGGGTGAGACGGATAGCGGCAAAGCGAAGTCGTCACGGGTAAAAACGAGTTTGCCATTGTGTGAAAGAAGAAGTCAGAGAGTTAGAGGAGGAATAACTGATGACTTTCAAACAGAAGGAAGTTCCAGGGAAGAGATTGTGTTTATAGCCGACTTGGATGATGAGCCGAGTGTTGCCGACTGCCGCGTTGTCGACTCTGTTTGCGTGACATGTGGTGACGCTATTAAGTGTCGCGCAGAGTTGAGAGAACATTCTCTGATGCATCACGCGCAAGTGCCACTCTGGTCCTGCGCTTATTGTCCGCTCAAAGTGAAGAGTGATGTCGCACTGCGCTGGCACATCGGTGTTAAGCACGACGGACGCAAGGTGATGCTGATTAGACGCAAGATGCGAGGGAATGCGAGGGATGCGGGCGTATGCGGGAAGTTTGAATTGGATGCGTTTGAAAGTGATGTTGCTGAAGATATTTTATCTCAAAAAACTGATTTTTTTACTCGTAGAAGTGAAAAGTTGGGCGGCTGGGGACCAAGAACGAGGAAGAAGTTGGAGAGAATCAGACGCGCGGAGTTTGTTTGGCAATGTAAGGGGTGCGGGAGAAGGTTTCTGAGACGGGGGGATGCTGAGATGCATGGTAGGGTAACGCACCCCACTGTGGGGGCGTATAATGCGGGGAGTAGGGGGCCTAGGAGGTGGGTGAGACCGGGGATGGTGACGGAGAAGGATGTGAGGGTGGGGGGGGAGGTGAAGGTAGTTAGGCTGGAGGATATGGGCAGGTGGGTGGAGTATTATTTCAGAAATTTAATGAAAACAAAATTCTTTGTTTTATTTTTTGAATATTATTTATGTAGTCTATTAAAATGTTATTTAAGTTGTGTTTTTAAACTAATGACTAGATATATCAAGCATGCAACGCTTAACATTGCAAATGTAATACAGCGATACTGTACAACATTGTCTTTATGCTTATATAACCCCCGGGGTATATTCATGTACGGGTTATCTATATAGAAATAGATAACCGTGAATATATATTTCTTTAATTAAAAAAAATAATTCGTCACTTTTATTTCTATTTCTTTCCGTCGTCTCAGATATAAAGATCTCGGTGACGTTCTATTAGACAACGGCGCCGCTCTCTCGCGCCAACTTGATCACGATGATGATAACGATGTTGATGATGATGATAATAATAATGATGACGAGCAGAATTACCGCTGCGTGCACTGTTATTTCCGTGCAGCGCGTTTGCACGCTATCAAGTCTCATGCTAATTTAGCGCATGTTGGTAAAAACGTTATCGTGCTGGATCTAAGAGAAATGCGTCGTGTTGGTCATGAGCATTTATACTTGTGCAACAATTGCGCATTTGTGACCAGCGTTGAACAGTGCATGGCGGCACATCTGGCACGTAATGTCACGCATTCGCATCACGCAGGGGAGGTGTTGCGTGGTGTTGACTTGGTGACACCGATTGGTGCGAGGTTGGAAGCGTGTCAATCGGGTAAACATTGTGATAAGAGTGTGACTAATTGTGATAAGAATGTGATAGATTGTAATAAAAGTATGACAGATTGTGATAAAGATAAGAAAGATTGTGATGAGAATATGACAGATTGTGATAAGGATGTGATAGATTGTGATACGAGTATGAGAGATTGTAGTAAAGATAAGACAGATTGTGATAAGAAAATGACAGATTGTGATAAGAATATGTCAGATTGTGATAAGGATATGACAGATGTTAAACTTACACATTCTGACGTAAAAGGAACAGATTGTTATCATAAAATTGCGGATTGTGTCAATAAAATGACAGATTCTGACGTTGCTATGACAGACTGTGAAAAAAAAGTAGCAGAATATGACAGCAAGATGACGGACTCTGATTCTAAATCAAAAGATTCCGACAATAATTCTGTAGAATCTGATAAAAAAGTTTCCCCCATTAAATTAAATTTGAGTCCCAATAGTGAATCTAGGAATTTAAATCGGGCAATGAAAACTTCCGATTTGAATTCTACAAATAAAAATGCGTTTAGTCCCAAAGTATCTACATTTTCAACCGGTAATTTAACATTTTGTTTAAAGAAATCAATTGAGAAAGTAGCCGGGTCTTGCCCCCCTAAACTGTCGAAATCTTTAAATTTAAGCGAATCTAAATCACCCGAAAAAATGATTGTTTCAACTGGAAATTCGGATTTAAAATCTCTCACAATTTTACCCAAGACAACAATTGTAACTACAAATAGTTTGATCAATGTCAAATCTACCGAGTTGGGCAACAAGGAAACGAATTCTCTCGACAAAATGGCCGCCATGTCCAAACCGGCAACTTTTATTCTAAAAGGATTAAGTCCAGCCAATAAATTACACGGCAGTCAAATAAAGCCGAGCGGCCCAAAATCGGCTATTATTATATCAGGTGGCAATAAGACGGCTCAACCCCTAGTCAAAACACCCGACGCTAAATTTTCCTCCAATGGGGCCCAGTCTTTAGCTGGGGTGAGGGTGGTAAGGGTCCCCCTGGGGGCAAAACCTACACACTCCGGGGGAGCTAGTGTTTTACGTTTGGAGAATGTGTCCCAGGCGGCGACTCCCTCCCCCCGCCCTGGGGTGTTTGGGGTGGCATTGAGGCCGAGGAACCCCGGGAGGGAGGTGGCTAGCACCCCCCCGGGGGCAAAAGATTTTGATCTTTGTCAGAGTGTTTTTGCGAACGTGGACAAAATGGGAGCGGTGGTTAAAAAAAAAGATGAGGAGGGTCACGGGGGAGTGGGGGTTCTAACTGGGGAGGTGGGGAAGGAGGGAAGGAGTGGGGGGGCTTTGATGTTGAGGGTAGTGTCTGGGGGGGTGGTGCGGCAGAGTTGCGGGGGAGTAGTGCCCCCTAAAGTTTTGACAGTTGTTCCCAGATCTAGTTCTGCTGGTCCAAGGTAGAAAGTGTTTCATCAAATTAAACTTAAAATTAAATTTCTTAAAGGTTTATATTTATATATCCTTCATTTATTTGACAAGCCATTTATTCAGTTATACAGCTTGCTAAAGGTGCAACAAGTAGGATTAATTATTAAATTAAGTTTTTTGCTGAGGGCTGAAAGTAAACAAATTCCCAATTGCGTTAAAAAAAAATTGAAGTTAACTAACTCGATTTAGCGTTATATTAAATGCACATCTATGTAATTTTTAAAATGAAAATTGTTTCAATCACATTTTTTTTTAAAGGGTATCAGGTGACATTATCCCCCCTCCAGTTACCGGAGTAACCCCCCCAAAACATTCCCCCAAACTATCCTCCCTTTCTCCTCAAAATACTTCCACTACCCCGTTGATCGAAATCAAAAAAAGGGCGCCAGATTTGTAACCCTCAAATGATGGGGTTGTGACCCAGATGACCCCGGGGTCAGAGGTTACAGGGGGGGTCAAATCTAAAATAGATATGGCTAGCACTGCGGGCCTTTTGAAATCTAGACTGGGGGGTTTTTTTTCTAGTGGATTAAAAATTGGGCGCTTGAATTCGGGGGGCCCGGAGGGGGGTCAGTTACCCGCGGCGGGTGAAAAAAATGAGGGGGAGGGGGGGACGATACGGGTGAGTCCCAGATCGTTGTCAAGACAACAGGAATTATCACCGAGGTCCTCTCAAGGGCATGAGGGGAGTTCAAGGTTGCAAAGTCCAAGATCAAAGAGTCCAAGGTCAAAGAGTCCAAGGTTAGAGGAGGGTAAAAAGGATGAAGTGGTTCATCACGGGTTGATCACTGGTGATGTAGGTGATCACGAGGTGATGAAGTCAGGGATGAATGAAGTGGGTGAAGGCAGTGATGAATGTTCAAAAGATGAAAAGAAGAAAATGAAAACTGACGAAAGTGGTCAAGAAATAAGAGATAATAGGGACCAAAGTACTGTAGATAATACAACAGTCAATGATGATGATGATGATAAAAGTGATGATAGTGATTCTAGTACATCAAATGATGACAATGATAAAACTTCAGATGATAACGAAAGTGATAATGAGAGTAATGAAAATGAAAAGATAGACGATAAAGAAAAAGAAAGTGAAAATGACGACACAAATGCATCGAACACGACTGAAAATTCCATCAATGATCAATCCGAGATCAAAGATCAGTTCGTGATCAATGATCAATCTTCGACCAAAAAGATCAAAAAAAGAGACGAAATGTCTGGTCTTAGAGAAAAGCGTAAAATAGAGCCGAGTTTAAGATTTAAAGAAATGGACTGGCCCGCCGTCAAAGTACAGAAACGCAAAAAAGACAAAAAACTGACCTGCACGCCCCCCAATAGGAAAACGGAGAAATTTTCCGTTAAAATAGGGGGAGAGGAGAAATTTAGAGACGGGGGGGATAGGGATAGGAAGGGGGAGTTGAAGGACGGAGAGGGGGGAGGGAAGGGTGGGGCTAAAGACGGGGAAGGTGGGGGGGTTAAAAAGGAGAAAATAAAACGAAATAAAAATAGGGGGGTGTTTGGGGGGAGAATGAGGGGGGGGAGGAGTCCGGGTGGAGGGGAGAAACGTAGGTACACGGTGCGTAGTTACTCACCCGCACCTTCGAATTCCTCACACCATGATGATAGGAAGTATACCGTGGATGGTAAGCCGTCTAAGAGGCCGAGAAAAAGTAGCAACTCTTCAGACTTTCCTTTTAGGTCATTATTTGTGGACTTGGAATTTATTTAATTTATTAAATAATTTAAATTTAATTTTACCCTATGAATTATTATTTTTATTATATGAATGATGTCTCGGATGTAGCTAAATTGGATGTGGATATCAATTTAGGCGTCTCGCAAAAGGGTGCGGCGAGTTTAGTTTTATATCAGGCTTGTATGAATGCTGTGTCAGACAGAACCGCCTATTTCAGTGTAGTACTAAAGGTTGCAACGAGTTAGTGATATAGTGAGCTTTTGCTGAAATTTAAGATGGAAGGATTACAATATTAAACTATAATGTTTTTGGTTCTTATTTACTTTATGCTTATTTACGTATAACGATTAAATTGTCTTATTTAAATTCTCCCGTATACATATTTATATTGTAGATGTTTAAGCGTTCAAAATAAAAAATATTAATATCTTTATTATTATTATTAATTCAATTTTAATTGAGTTGAAAATTGTACAGATACGAGTGTACGAAGTGTACATATAGAGTGGGGACCCTTGACTGCATTAAGGAGCACCTAGCGGGGGACCACCCCAGTGACAGGCCCCTGCATTGTATCGATAGGAGAGCGAGAGAACTGAGAAAAAGACAAAAGGTTCTATTTATTATTACTTGCTTTGATTCTGCTGAATAATTCTTTGTTCGTATTTTCAATTTATAATACTTCTTTGTTTTTATATTCTATTCTCTTATTGTTCCTTGTTTGTATATTGTATTATCTAAATCTTCGCTGTTCGTATATTCTATTCTATTTCTTGGTTGTTTGTATATTGTATTATCTAATTCTTCACTGTTCGTATATTGTATTCTATTTCTTGGCTGTTTGTATATTCTATTCCTTTTTTTCTTCATTGTTCGCAGATTCTATTCTGTTCATCGATCAAGTGCACTTTTCACTGTAAGCTTGACCCTGACCTTGAAGACCACGAGGTCAACGAGTGCAGCTTTGCTGAACCATCAACTAGAGCCGCTCGGCTGAGAGAACGAGCCGATGTGATGAAGATGGCTGAGAAGAGATATAGTGATGATGATGATGATGACGAGGATGATGATGATGATGACTATGATGATGATGAAAGGGATGATGAGGTTTGATGTGATTTTGTTTAATCGTAGTCACCATGATGATTAGGGTTGGGATTTTTTGTGGACTGCAGGCTTAAATATCAAGTCAAGCTATCCTTTCAAATATACTAAGTACTGTGATGTATGCATTCATTGACTGATTGACTGACTGATTGGTTGATTGATTGATTGTCTGAATGATTATGTCACTGTATGAATGTTTGACTAACTGACGGTCTGTCTAAAGGACTGTCTGTCTGTCTGCCTGCCTGTGTGTCTGTCTGTCTGCCTGTGTGTCTATCTAATGATGGAGTGACTCACTTTGACACTTTCTCTCCTGGCTGATTTGACTGATTAAGATAAAGTATTTTATTGCATATTTTTACTACGATATCATTTTATTACTAACTATTAATATTGCGTTATCATTTTAACTCAAATCCTTACAAGCTCTATTTATCTAAAATAGCTTGATTTTTTACACTTTTATTTGCTTCATGTGTTTGTTTGTATGGATGTATGTATGTATGTATGTATGTATGTATAGTACAAATCTTGTCATCGATATTTAGCCAACTTCCCATTTTACCATTGACCTGAAATTTTGCATACAAGACAACTTACGCTAAAAATTCACGAATCAATTAACAAATATCCTAATTGATAATTAATTAATTAATTTTTTAATTAAATTCATTAGCTTAATTATTCAACTTTTTGAGACGACCCCTATAGACGAACACAGCGCTACTTTACTAACAAATCAATTCACCATTTAATTGCACGGGGAACCTATCCACATGTCGCAAAGAATAATCTTTTAAAAAAAAAATATTTTACGCAATGATATGTAATAATATGTATTAAAGTGGTGTTTATAAAAAAGTGTTTTTTTTGCAAAATGTTATTATACTTGTTTTGATTTTACTTGATTATTGTTCTTGTTTTGATGCCAGAAAGATGATGACACGTCAGATCGTATGTACCAATGTTCACACTGCACTTACATCACTACAGACCTACATAACATACGCATGCATGTAATAGCCGAACACGCGGCAATGGAAGGCGGCTTCACGGAAGTCAAGACGGCTTTCGACATCGACGGCTCAGTCGTCATGAAGGTCAATGACCGAGTCGGAGTCAACGAGGGGGGGATGTGTTTAGTGGGGGGAGGAGGGGGGAGTAGTGAGGAGGAGGGGGG